>JBBPBX010014269.1:2099-51151 GCA_038048925.1 Garcialebias charrua
ATATATATATATATATATATAAACTCCCCCCCTCTCCTGATGGCCAGGTGCTGGCGCTGTCCTCAGACAGCGTGAGGCGATAATTTATCAAGATTAACGCCCGGAAGGCCTCTGGTCCTGACAACATACCTGGTCGTGTGCTGAAGGACTGTGCAGGGGAACTCGCAGCGGTCTTCACAGACATCTTTAACATCTCACTGAGCCAGGCCATCGTCCCCACCTGTTTCAAAGCCACCACCATCATCCCTGTCCCAAAGAAGGCAACGCCCGCATGCCTCAATGACTATCGCCCAGTAGCACTCACCCCCATCCTGATGAAGTGCTTTGAACGGCTAGTCATGAAAAGCATCACATCTGTCCTCCCTGCCTCCCTGGATCCCTTCCAATTTGCATACCGACCTAATCGCTCAACCGACGATGCCATCTCCTCTGCCCTCCACACAGCTCTCACACATCTGGACACGAAGGACTCTTATGTTAGAATGCTGTTCATCGACTTCAGCTCGGCATTCAACACCATCATCCCCCAACAGCTCATCCATAAACTGGACAGTCTGGGGCTGAACACCTCAATGTGTAACTGGCTGCTAGACTTCCTGACCGGGAGACCACAGACAGTACGGATCGGGAGTAACACATCTAGCACCATCACATTGAACACAGGGGCCCCACAAGGATGTGTGCTGAGCCCCCTTCTATTCACCCTGCTAACACACGACTGCACACCATCGTACAGCTCCAACCACTTCATCAAGTTTGCGGACGACACAACAGTGGTAGGTCTCATCAGCAACAACGATGAGACGGACTACAGGAACGAGGTGAGCCGCTTGGCCTTGTGGTGCGGACACAACAATCTCACTCTCAACGTGGAGAAGACAAAGGAGATTGTCGTGGACTTCAGGAAGAGGGATGCACAACATGCCCCTCTGACCATCAACAGCACCGCAGTGGAGAGAGTGGACAGCACCAAGTTCCTGGGAGTGCACGTCTCAAAGGACCTGTCCTGGAGCAGGAACACTGCAGCACTGGCCAAGAAGGCTCACCAGCGTCTCTACTTTCTCCGCAAGCTGAAAAGGGCTGGAGCTTCAACCCCCATCATGTGCACCTTCTACAGGGGTGCCATAGAAAGTGTCCTGACCAGCTGCATCACGGTGTGGTTTGGTGCATGTACTGCATCATGCCGCAAGAGCCTCCAGCGCATCGTGAGAGCAGCTGAGAAGATCGTCGGCACCTCCTTGCCCTCACTGCAGGACTTACACAGCAAACGCCTCACTCGGAAAGCCCACTGCATGGCAGGTGATCCCACACACCCACTACACAGCTGCTTCAGACTGCTGCCATCAGGGAGGAGACTGAGGAGTCTCCAGGCTCGTACCAGTAGACTGAGAGACAGCTCTGTTCATCAGGCAGTCAGAATGCTAAACACTCTGCCTGCTCTGCCTCCCCTCCCATTTGAACTGCCTTAACACAAAAAACTTTCTCACACATTACCACTCAACACAAAGTTTTTAACACTGGACTCTGTGTCATCAAACGGGTTATTCACTAAACTCTCGGTCATGTGCTCATTCAGTTTGCACTACTTCTCATATTTGCACTGTTTGTATTACATTACTGCCTATAGTCATACTACTGTTTACATTCACTGTTTACATTTATTAATTTCAGTTTACATTTATTACTACTGTTTTACATTTATTACTACTGTTTACATTTACACTACTTTTATATCTACACTACTGAACTAAACTTATACTAAATAAGGAATTAAACAAAAATAATAATAAATCAAACAACAACCAAAAAAAAGGATATACTAAACAATTATTCCAAAATTTAACCAAAAATGGAGAAATAGCTCCTACATCAACTTTTACAATGATGTAGCCGTTCAAACCCTACACCATAAAACAGAATGCATTGGCCAGGAATCGAACCTGGGTCAACTGCTTGGAAGGCAGCTGTGTTAACCACTAAATCACCAATGCAATGATTTTTTATTTTTTATTTTTTATTTTACTATACCACAGCTAAAAAAGCTCAGTCTGGTTCTCTGGACATTCAAAAGTTTGAATGTCCAGAAGACCAGACCGTCTTCTTAGCAATATCGTGGGGACGGCCAATCGTTTCCGAGGGAGGCATCGAGAAAGATGAGGCGATTTTTTTTGTTTGTGGGACGAAACCGAAGCTGTCGGAGTAAACCTATGGTTGGAAAGCCAAGACAGTCTTCTTAGCAATATCGTGGTTACGGCCAATCATTTCCGAGGGAGGCATCAAGAAAGATGGGGCGATTTTTTTGTTTGTGGGACGAAACCGAAGTTGTCGGAGTAAACCCATGGTTGGAAAGCCAAGACCGTCTTCTTAGCGATATAGTGGATACGGCCAGTCATTTCCGAGGGAGGCATCAAGAAAGATGGGGTGATTTTTTTGTTTGTGGGACAAAACCGAAGTTGTTCTGAGCAAACCCATGGTTGGAAAGTCAAGACTGTCTTCTTAGCGATATCGTGGGGATGGCCAGTCGTTTCCGAGGGAGGCATCGAGAAAGATGGGGCGATTTTTTTGTTTGTGGGACGAAACCGAAGTTGTCGGAGTAAACCCATGGTTGGAAACCCGAGAGACCACGCAGACACATAAAGGCACCAGGTCAGAGGCGAACCTGTACCACCTCACGTCCAAATGCTGTCTGCGACCCCCGGTAAAACGTAGACCATCCATCTTTCTGATGGATCCTGTTTAGATGGCGGAGAACCAGGTGAGTAAATTGGAATTTGAGTCCCACGATAGCTGGACCCGATTGCTATGGAGCATTCGGCATTGCATGTACTCTGCGGGGCTTCACTTGGATTCTCTTTCCTCTAAAATCTGAATATCTCTCTAGGTACCCTGATGCATGCTCAATAATCCAGGTAGAAAAATCTAAAAAAGCTAAGTCTGGTCCTCTGGACATTCAAAAAACAAAACAAAACAAAGCAAAAAAAAAAAAACTGTAGAAACGTTTCGTCTTTCGTCCGAAAGACTTCCTCAGTCTGAGAAGCTGTGTTCAGCTCAGTCTTATAAATAGCACCCTCCCACAGTGGATCAACCAGTTGGCTGATGACAGCCGAAACCAGCTGCTCACATGATCAAGGAGGACCATCAGCCTGACGATGGATCGTTAACACCCTGATGGTTGTTTGCTATTCACAGAGGGCTGAGTGATACTAGCAATAACAGCATTGTAAGTGGGGGACAGTTGAACCCGGAGGCCTCCACCTCTGTAAGAAACCGTCCATCATTAAACAGAGGTGGAGGCCTCCGGGTTCAACTGTCCCCCACTTACAATGCTGTTATTGCTAGTATCACTCAGCCCTCTGTGAATAGCAAACAACCATCAGGGTGTTAACGATCCATCGTCAGGCTGATGGTCCTCCTTGATCATGTGAGCAGCTGGTTTCGGCTGTCATCAGCCAACTGGTTGATCCACTGTGGGAGGGTGCTATTTATAAGACTGAGCTGAACACAGCTTCTCAGACTGAGGAAGTCTTTCGGACGAAAGACGAAACGTTTCTACAGTTTTTTTTTTTTTTGCTTTGTTTTGTTTTGTTTTTTGAATGTCCAGAGGACCAGACTTAGCTTTTTTAGATCTCTCTAGGTCCGAATAACTATCTCCGAACTAACAACCTCCTAACTAATAATCTCGGAACTAACAATTTCAGAATCTCTCTCTGCTGGCCCAACTATCCGTTGCCAAATTCGCTTCATTAAGGTCTTCACCTTCTGCTTAAAGTTCACGCTGCGTGGACCTTTGTTATTTTTGGACTTTTTCAAATTTTTGATTTCAGTGTTAGACCTGTTTTCATACCGCTATTCACAAATGGATGTTTCATATCGCAGCTTCTCGTTGCCATAGTCCATCTGTTTTAGCTTTTCACACGTTTTGTCATATTTGTATTTCAATTCACTGTTTGTGTTGTTCAAACGGGCAACACGGTATTTCAATAATGCAATTTCAGTTCTGTACCTGTTTTCATACCGCGATTTGCAAATGGATAATTGCAATTGCAGCTTCTTGTTGCCATCATACGTTTCGCCAAATTTGATCTTCAATTCACAGTTTTCGTCAGTCAATTCGGCAACACAGTTTTTCAATTCTTGGATTTCAGTTTTTTGCGCTTGGGTTTCTTTTAAAAGTGCGTTATTCATAGACTCCGAGCTGTTTGCTTTGCGTGACATCTCATGTTTATTCATGTGCGTCTTCAAATCTTCTAATTCGTTGTGTTTTATTCCCTCTTCTTGATTTTGAAGTTTCAGGCGAAGCGCCGCCAACTCTTCGTCCTTGGATTTTATTTGTGCCATTAAATCCTCTGAACTTTCTGGCATATTGTCCTCTATGCAACCGGCAGTGTTGCAATTCATCCCTTCACGTGCAAATTCCTGCATTTTGAATGCCTGGGTGCTCATGATCGCGTATACAACTGGCTGAAACGATATCCTTCAAAAAGTATTTTAACAGTCTGAAAACAGGGTCTATTTATACACTTTCCAAGAATGAGTCCTTTCATGGTCATCAATGATGTCATCTGACATCAATCATTGTTATGACGATGTCATCAATTAGCATAAATATGCTGTTTGAAGTCAGAAGTTCAAAGATTTTGACCTGACTTCAAAAGGCTTCAAAATTCTAATTGCTGACGTCAGCAATTAGAATTTTGAAGCCTTTTGAAGTCAGAAGTAAAAATTCTAAATTAAATTTAAATGTAAACATTTTGCACTTTTAGTTTGCATGTATTAAAGTGTAGCTGCGACAATAAATTCATTCTTAAAAACCCTCCTGCTTTGACTGCCCCGGTTCCGCTCAGCGAGCATGCGCACAGCCACGCGACACACGGGAAAGACTGGGTCCAAACGCCGCTCGAAAGCACACTACCATATATGGTAATTTCCTGACATCCGCCTTCGTGTTTGTTGGATAGCAATGGAGATTGGCAGGTATTCTCAACCAATCAGAAGCCAGCTTTCCGCTAGCTTCCGGTTGCAAACGCTAGCATAGATGCTTTTCACTGACGTCATATCCCGTGTGTTTTTTTTTTGGTCATCGCCATCTTTGTGGATTAGCATTTAGCTTGTAGCTACGAGCGAGTATGGACAAACAACAACGAACACGGAAGAAAACATCGTAAAAAGCCGCCGCTGACGCAAACGGAGATTACCGGGACACGGAGCGGTACCAGGACACACTGGATGCGAAAGCAAGACAGAGGTATCTGGATAAAATTGGCTGTATTGAGGGCAAAGACCCTTATTAGCTGCCGAAGTCTGTCTGGACCGAGTGTCACTACAACTGTCCAGATTAAAACCAGTTTCACTACAACTGTCCAGATTAAAACCAGTGTCACTACAACTGTCCAGATTAAAACCAGTGTCACTACAACTGTCCAGATTAAAACCAGTGTCACTAAAACTGTCCAGATTAAAACCAGTGTCACTACAACTGTCCAGATTAAAACCAGTGTCACTACAACTGTCCAGATTAAAACCAGTGTCACTACAACTGTCCAGATTAAAACCAGTGTCACTACAACTGTCCAGATTAAAACCAGTGTCACTAAAACTGTCCAGATTAAAACCAGTGTCACTACAACTGTCCAGATTAAAACCAGTGTCACTAAAACTGTCCAGATTAAAACCAGTGTCACTAAAACTGTCCAGATTAAAACCAGTGTCACTACAACTGTCCAGATTAAAACCAGTGTCACTAAAACTGTCCAGATTAAAACCAGTGTCACTAAAACTGTCCAGATTAAAACCAGTGTCACTACAACTGTCCAGATTAAAACCAGTGTCACTAAAACTGTCCAGATTAAAACCAGTGTCACTAAAACTGTCCAGATTAAAACCAGTGTCACTAAAACTGTCCAGATTTAAACCAGTGTCACTAAAACTGTCCAGATTAAAACCAGTGTCACTACAACTGTCCAGATTTAAACCATATGGCTGTATGTCGTTGTTTTAGCCATAGAGGAGACAATGCAAAATACATTTCTAAACACGTCTGCAGATTTTTTGTTTTTTTTGTCAAAGTTATTTGCACGTTACTTAATGAAATAATAAAACCGTATGAAATTATAGTAAGCTTACAAAGTCAAGGTTATCGCTACCAATTTCAAAACACTATCAAATGCTGACAGGTAAATACTCTTAATTTTTGTGATAGTAAGATGACACAATAAAAATCCAAATTAACCATCTGGAGTCATCTTCTTCTAACTACATTAATTATATGCTGCAGACTGACTTCAGGTCTGGTACAGATCAATGTATCTTCTAAAATAAGTCTTTTCCAGGTGTATTTCTATGGTTTATAAAAATCATGTTTTATTTAAGTCCATCAGTTTCACAGTTCATGTACATTGTTCTCAGTTTCTTATCAACATCACACGACACAGTTCAGCTGCACAGTGCTGATAATTACTTACGGTAATACATACTTTAAAGAGTAACATTTTTACATCACCAAAATAAGACTTCCCTGAGTGATAAGCATGGAAAGCTAAAGCAAATGCATTTTTGGACTTTGACACAAATTAAGACAAAAAATTCAGGCATCCTTCTAAGAGTATGAAATGGACAACATGAGGGACAACATTTCATAGCAGTACAGATTGAAAAGTCTTAAAAGTATGTTAAAACCACTACGCAACTATCAAATGCACAATTATGCCAGAGTTGTTAATTCTCACCACTCCTTAATCAAATGGCACTACAGATGGGCACAGGTTGGAAAGTGTGCAACTCTGTCAGGCCACATAATAAGACCTTTCCTCCTCTGATACAAAACATGGATGACCTGCTGAAAAATTCTACATGCTGTTGATGTGGACACATTAAATCTGAAAGCCAAGTCTTTCAGTGGAGCACTCAGGCGAAGTCTCATCAGGGTCAAATTCAGTTTTTGGAATTTTGTTATCTTGCACTTTACTGTTTCTACAATGAATGGTTCCACTAAAGTGAAGACTGACATGAGTGTTACAAAACTAGGGAGTCCTGTGTAATATTTAACCTTCTCTATGTTATGTTCATAGGACTGTGATGTAATTGTTGCAGCAGCTAGAGAGTCTTACAAGTTTTTAATTCTGGTCAACATTTGCTGAAACTCTACTCTCTTCTGGTTTCCTAATTGCAGTTCTGAACTGGCACCATCACCATTGGTTTCCTCATCAGCAACTCCATCCTGTGGTGGTGTGTGGTGAAGCTGTGGTGGGGGTGTGGGAATTGGAGTCTGTTCCAGTAACGCCGCTGCGATGGCTTCACACTGCTTCTTCTTCTGTCACCTGCCCTGTGCACGAGCATACCTGTGAACAGATGAACATAATCAGAGTTGTTGAAGGAGGAGAAAAAACAAATAAAATCTCAAATTTGATGAAATTACTTTCAGTCTGAGTCAATGTACAACACACACCTCGTAAAGAAAAAACGAAGCACAACTAAACAACTGTAATATAACTTTGATATGTGATCAACTGCTTTTGCACTTTAAAACTTCTACTTCATAAAACATTGTGTGTGAATGTGTGTCTTATTAAATGATGCAAGAAATTTGTAAAGCGTCTTTGAGGGCCTCAAAAAGAAAGACTAATGCAATATTATTTCTATTATTATTATTATTATTATTATTATTATTATTATTATTATTATCATAAACAAAAATAACAGGCTTGTATGAGATATGGACGTATGGTTAAATCGCATTAGGTGAGCACAGACTTTTTGTGCTTTTTCTATGTAACAAGAAGTACTTGTTAATAAACCATAACTTCACTTTAATTTCAAATGAAACACTGTTAACAGTATCTTTAACTTAACCACAGAGGGTCATAATTATACAAAATATGACTGCTTGTTATACAAGGCAATAACATCATATAGCCACCTGTTTGATGCATTTTCTCTGGCTGAATCTGCAGACATGTCATAACCCAGGTTGAGAGAAGGAGCCCAGTCAGGATTTGTCTGGTCAAAAAGGGCAGCAGGTTTACCTGGAAAATACAGAAAAAAGAAAAAGTCACAACCTGCCCTGACTTTCTGTTGTGCATAATCTGACAGTCTACATGCACATTTACATGGGTTGATTACTCAGCGTTCAGCTAACTTTGACTGTTCATTTACATTTTACCATTTCTCTGTGTTTTTAACAACACTCACCATTTTTGAAGTGGTCTGAACATACTCTTGAATATTTGGATGGGGTGAAATCCCTGCGATAGTCAGTGAAAAGCATCTCGCCAGCCACAAGTCACCTCGCTTTGCTGATAGTTCTTCCGTTGCTTCTCCTTGGTGTTTTAAGACCTTCGGAATAAAAAAAAAAGAGGACCGCTTCACATCACCGCAACCAGCACGGTTGTTGCAGCGAACGACAACGCAACCTTGGACCATGATTGCTAGAAATTACTAGAAATCCAACAACAAAGAAACGAACTGGCGCGTCTACCCACACTGAACACTCGTCTTCTTCCGCCTTAAAAATGGCGATTCGGTCACGTGATCTACAGGTCGCTACGTCATGTGAAAAGCATCTATTAGTGAGATCTCGTGCAAAGTGGATTGAGGCAGGGGAAAACTTAGAACATAACTTCGAACATAACAGACAGCAGAATAACTGTATCTCAAGTCTTTTAATAAATGAGAATGAATGTAAAGATCCTAAAATATTAGAGAAATAAGTTTTTAAGTTTTATTCTGAAGTACTCAGAAGAAGACTGTGAATGTTTTTTTAAATAACATCTCTACTCTGATACCAGGGCTGGCCCAAGCCTCCATGGGGCCCTAAGCGAAATTTGGTTTGGGGCCCTCTATTTTTGCTAATAATGTGGATTACTGCAATCAACAGTCAGATGATCACTGACCTAACATAAACCCATTGCAACTCTGAGAGCCCTGGTTACATTATCCTATGTATATTTTGGTACTAAAAGTAACTAAAGGGAAAAAAAATAATAAAACACCAGTAAACAATGTATTTTACTGCAAAAATGTCATCTGGTTTATTAACTTTGGCTCCAAAGAACTGCAACAGTAATGTTCAAAATAATTTGGAGCGCAAGATCAACAACAAACAACAGATAAAATAACTTGGATGCATAAAAATTATTTAAATTGTGCAACACAGGCAAAAGAAAATAAAAATATCAAGGAAATACTTAAATAATGTAAATGAACAAGGAAACCAAGTAAAATGGTTTAAACAGATAAATTTAAAAATGAATACGATAATTCTCAATCAGGTCATCTGGACAGTTTCTGGACAGAAACTGTCCAGATGACCTGGTTGAGAATTATCGGATTTGATACCTGGATTATTGAGCATGAACTTTCTTGTCTTAAAAATGAATAATTAGTTCTTAAAACTATGTAAATATATGTAACAATTGGCAAAAGCTAAACTTTGATTAAATAAAATCACATGGAAATCTACGGAAGGGAAACGTGATAATAGCATATCACGTTTTTACTACCGTACATAATATCACGTTTTTACTACACAATATCACGTTTTACTACATAATATCACGTTATTACTACATACGTATCACGTTTTTACTACATAATACAGTATCATGTTTTTACTACATCATATCACATTTTTACTACATAACGTTTTTACTACATAATATCACGTTATTACTACATTCGTGTCACATTTTTAACTACATACGTATCACGTTTTTACTACATAATATCACGTTTTTACCACATAATATCACGTTATTACTACATACGTATCACATTTTTACTATATAATATCACATTTTTACTACATACTATCACATTTTTACTACATACGTATCATGTTTTTACTACATAATATCACATTTTTACTACATAATATCACATTGCATCATCTCTATTTTCTTCTGACTTCTTGAAATATGTCAGCGTCAAAAGTTTGGATCAGATCTTCTAAGTTCAGCCTCCATGCCTCTCAGCTACCAACTCAGATTTAGACTCAACATCTGTAACACTGACTGAGTTAGAGGCATTTATGTGTCGTCTGTTGTTATTTAACTGTGGCGGCCATCTTGAATAGGACTGACTCCAAAGTCAAATCAGTTCTAAATGGTCCCATTGTATTGTATTAGTTAGAAAATTAGTTAGAAAATTAGAAAGAGTTAGTCAATTTGTTCTGTTGGTTGAAGATTATTATTGTTTAATCTGATTGTTGGAAAAAAGGGGCAGATATAATAAGATTTATTCTTCTTTCTGCTACCTTTCATTTTTTTATATTTTGTACATTATCATTTATGGGATTGTCTTGTATTGTTTCTTTTGTAAAAAAAATGAACAAATTTAATAAACATAAACTTGTTTTTTTTATCTCTTTGTTTTATTACAAGTCTGGGACATAGGTAGCTGCTCTCTTTGTCCTCTTCAGGGACAGACATCCACCAGAGATCACCTGCAGCTAAGAAGTGTGTGATGACTGAACTGAACTCTGAACTGTTCCAGCACCTGTCCCACTTGGAGGAGCAGGTCCAAGAAGTTGTGAGTACAGTAATGAGGACAAATACAGCCACACTGCTGCTACTGGACAAAAACTTGATTAGTTAGATTGTAAACAGTCTGTTGCTGCTTATTGTTCTGACTGTTATTGTATTTATTAAGATTTTTATTATTGTTAATATAGTTTATTTATTGTAGAGTGCTGTTTATTTAAAATATCATCCAAATGGGTCACTTTTATTTATTACTACAATACAATACAAACATATTTTTGGCATATTTTCAAAATAAACATTTAGTAAGTCTTTATTTTGTCTTTTTTTTTTGTACCGAAAATAAACCGAAAATAAACCGAACCGAGCCCTCCTTGTAGTTGAACCGAACCGAAATGTGATTTTAGCGTACCGTTACACCCCTAGTGTGCTGGTAGTCTCATCTGTAGACTGGTCCAGAATGATTGTTGAGTCGCTCGAAATGGCCTCATCTGTGCTCATCAAGACGGCGTCTCTTTGAAGAGCTGCAAAGATGAGCCAATTAATCAATTCCAACAAATGCTGGCCAACATCATATGTTATTAAGTCTACTAAAGCTATGACATATTTATTATTGAGGAAATGAATCGTTAGTTGCAGCTTTACCACTTTGATTGTCTCCCACTCAAGAGATGTTTTTTAGGGGACCTCACATTCTGCAATCTTTGGTTTAGTTGCGCAAACACAGTGACCTTAAGAACACATTACCGGTAATTACATTTTTTTAAATCCTCAATAAAAATGTGCAAAATAAAAAAACTTTGGTCATTAACTGGATGCATTTCACTTACCCATGAATTCGACCTTGGTCCTGTAGCATGGGGTAATACAGCTCTCCTTTTAGCCATTGCTGTGATTTCAGGTTTTGGTGGGTATCTGTGTTACAGTATACCATAAAGAAACCTTAATAATAATACCATTAAACTAGGCATTGAGCACACATTGCACACAGTACTAGCTTTTTCTTAATTGCACTGGCTACAACAAAGCATTTTTTTAACATTAATATTGTTTTAAACCAGTAAAATTGTTTACAGGTAGTTTATAAATTTTGAAAATTTTGAAGTTTCTTAGATATCTGAAATTTCATAGTTCAATCAAATTTAGATTCACATCTGCAGCTAACAACTGAACATATTTTTTGTTGCTGTCTCAAAGTAGCTGTACATGAATGGATGGGAGACATGCATTTAGAGACAAGCCAGCATCCATCCATCCATCCATCCATCCATCCATTTTCTTCCGCTTATCCGGGGTCGGGTCGCGGGGGTAGCAGCCTAAGTAGGGAGGCCCAGACTTCCCTCTCCCCAGCCACTTGGAGCAGCTCCTCTGGGGGAATCCCAAGGCGTTCCCAGGCCAGCCGAGAAACATAGTCCCTCCAGCGTATCCTGGGTCTTCCTCTGGGTCTCCTCCCGGTGGGACATGCCCGGAACACCTCACCAGGGAGGCGTCCAGGAGGCATCCTAACCAGATGCCCGAGCCACCTCAACTGGCTCCTCTCGATGTGGAGAAGCAGCGGCTCTACTCCGAGTCCCTCCCGGATGACTGAGCTTCTCACCCTATCTCTAAGGGAGAGTCCAGCCACCCTGCGGAGAAAACTCATTTCAGCCGCTTGTATCCGAGATCTTGTTCTTTCGGTCATAACCCAAAGCTCATGACCATAGATGAGGGTGGGAACGTAGATCGATCGGTAAATTGAGAGCTTTGCCTTTTGACTCAGCTCTCTCTTCACCACGACAGACCGGTACAGCGCCCGCTTCACTGCGGACGCTGCACCTATCCGCCTATCGATCTCACGCTCCAGTTTTCCCTCATTCGTGAACAAGATCCCGAGATACTTAAACTCCTCCACTTGGGGCAGGACCTCCTCCCCGACCCGGAGAGGGCATGCTACCCTTTTCCGGCTCAAGACCATGGCCTCGGATTTGGAGGAACTGATCCTCATCCCGGCCGCATCACATTCAGCTGCAAACCGCTCCAGCGAAAGCTGTAGATCACGAGCTGATGAAGCCAATAGGACCACATCATCTGCAAAAAACAGAGAAGCGATTCTAAGGCCACCAAAACGGATCCTCTCAACACCTTGGCTGCGCCTAGAAATTCTGTCCATAAAAGTTATAAACAGAATCGGTGACAAAGGGCAACCTTGGCGGAGTCCAACTCTCACCGGAAACGAGCCTGACTTACTGCCGGCAATGCGGACCAAGCTCTGACACCGGTCGTACAGGGACCTAACAGCCCATATCAATGGGCCTGGTACCCCATACTCCCGGAGTACCCCCCACAGAACCCCCCGAGGGACGCGGTCGAATGCCTTTTCCAAGTCTACAAAGCACATGTAAACTGGTTGGGCAAACTCCCACGCACCCTCCAGGACCCTGTTGAGGGTGTAGAGCTGGTCTAGTGTTCCACGACCAGGACGAAAACCACACTGCTCCTCCTGAATCCGAGGTTCGACTATCCGACGGACCCTCCTCTCCAGAACCCCTGAATAGACCTTACCAGGGAGGCTTAAGACAAGCCAGCAATAACAATTATATATATATATTATTATTATTTTTTTTTTCTTTCGGCTTTATTCCCTGCGGTAGGGGTCGCCACAGCGAACTGGTCGCATGAAGATTTGGCAGTTGTTTTTACGCCGGATGCCCTTCCTGACACAACCACAGACCACCGAGCAACCACAACCCTCTGTGTGGAGCAGAGAGCTGCTATCTAGGGTTCCCGGGGGAGCAGATGGTGTGGGTTAAGGGCCTTGCTCAAGTGCCCAGAGTGGGGCAGATGAGGGTGGAGACAAGTGTGACTGCTTCACTTATCCCACCCACATCTTTGATGTTGTCGGTACCGGGGCTTGAACCGGCGACCTTCCGATCACAAGCTCACCTTCTTAACCCCTGCGCCACCACTCCCACAGCAATAACAATTATATGCATTATTGATTTTAAAATTGTATTGTTATTCAGTTTTAATACTATTAACTGAGATATGTATTAATGTTCACAGCAACAGCAAATCATAAAAGAGTAGGGTTCTCTCCATTGTATTATTGCAATATTTTTAATACTTTATTGCCAAGTGTAGCGGAATTCAGTTTTTTTCCTTTGCGCCGGTGGAGAATGTGCAGTTAGCATTTAGCAACATGTCCAGTTAGCATTTAGAAACATAGCACTCTCCTACAGCGGCTACCGCCTGCGCTCGCACACACACGTCACTAAAGACGTAAAAACTTTTATTTAATATTGGTATGATCATTACAACAACTTTTGTCCATGTCTCAGTCTACATTATAAACAACTTTGTATAAATACGTTACCTCTTAACGTCGACACAACCGCGTCATAGCTCATCCACGCTGTTAGCTGTTCCTAGCTAGCGCTAGCGCTGTTCGGCGCTAGCTCGGCGCCGCTTCTTTTTATTTCACGTCAGCTGCAACGTTGAGCAACGTTGAGCTATAAAAACACGATTAAACATGGATAAGAATGTGTAATGCGCATTACAACGACAGAAACTCTGTACAAATAACTTTATCGTACTTGAGAAAAGGTAAGAGAGCTTACCTAAAAAGACACCGTCGCGACTCGCAAGTTTTACTATGTCCAAGACTGCGCATGCGTACTGCGCCGCATGCGCTGAGAGAGAGAGAGAGCCTTCTTCTTCTTCTGTGAGGTTTTACGGCAGCTTACATCCTTCCGGTGTATTACCGCCATCTAATGGTACCATCCCTAAACTACTTCAATTCTTCTTCTGTTGACTCTTGTTCTACTAAAAAGAAACTGTCCAGATGACCTATTTCAAGTGAGAAAGTTTTTGTAGTAAATTTAATACTACTATTAGCCAAATTTTACATCCACAGCTGTAAATTCGCCTTGCTAAAACCTAGATTTATAGTGTTTTCTAATTATATTTCTTCTTACTTATCTACTTTAAAGTATTGTACTAATGCAAAAGCTTTAAAAACTAAAACAATCTGTAACGAATTTCTGTTGTAAGCTGCCCAAGACACATTTTTGTTTTTGTTTATGTGCCTTTATTCTCTGTTGTGCTATGCATGCCTTAAGTCTCGAGCCATGTTTGACATTGTAAGTTTTTTTTGTACTTGTTTTTTTCTATAAATAAAAAAAAAAATAAAAAGATGACCTGATTGAGAATTATTGGATTTGATACCTGGATTATTGAGCATGAACTTTTTTGTCTTGTTCTTTTTGTTCACATTTTTAAAATTGTAACTGTATCTGTATTGAAATAATAATAAAATAAAAAATAAAATAAAAAATAAAAAGCCTGTTGATGTCAAGTAAAAAAAAGTATTTACGTCCACCTTAACTAGATCCCCATTCCAAAACGCTCTTCAAACTGACTTCTTTTTTCATTTGGTCAAGTAGAGTTTTCCTTTCATCTGAATATTTAAAACATTCCAAAATGACGTGCTGCACTGACTCTGTATCCTGGCAAAAGTCCCAACGTCCACTATTGTGTTTCCCTATAATAAACAAAGTACTGTTCAGATTCATATGACCTATTCTTAATCTTGTTAACATTGATTCCTCCCTCAGAGAGCCCATACCCAGAAATCCCTTTTTTACTATTTTTTCCCCTTGTCTCAAACGTAGAAAAATATGTTTATGGTAAATGAAGCTTATTTATATAGCGTTTTCCAGCCCCCTATGAGGGGCCCCAAAGCGCTTTACAATACCAACCATCCACCCATTCATACACCCATTCATACACCGGTAGCGGCAGACCAATGCAAGGCACCATCCAGTCCTACCGGGAGCAACTCGGGGTTTAGTGTCTTGCCCGGGGACGCAACGACACATGGTGTGGGGAACCGGTATTCGAACCTCCAACCTTCTGATCGGGGGACGACTGCCATTACCACTACGCCACGGCCGCCCCACGGCCGTTTAATCTGTCCTAACCACATATTTATTTTATTAAAATCAATTATATGTTAAATTATATGTTAAAATAAATATGTGAAATGAACCTGCATTATTTGTCTCTTTAATATAAACTGCACAGTAGGTATGTTTATGTAGTATTCAGCCTTGGAAAAAAATACAATGTAGAAAATGTTAATGAACTATTGGTTTAAAGAAATTGTAATAGGACAATGGAGTCTGTTCAAAGTTAAACAGAACCTGTATAAAAAAGAATGATTAATACTTTGAGTGGGCATGCTGATCAAAGAAGCAGATTTGTCTTAATTCAAGTTAGTTTGTTATCTTGAAACAAGATTTTTCACATTTTACAAACCTCACGACAACTGCAAATGTTAATGAAATGTCAAAAAAGCTTGTTTCAAATAAGAAATGACTCAAAACAAGATATTTTCAAGACTTTTTGCCTTATCAAGATTTTCAAGATGCATTGTCTCAAAACAAGTTGTAATGTCTTACTTAGAAATATGTTTTTGACTTATATTAAGTGTGATAAGAGGTTTTGACTTGAAATTAGAAAATTAGACTTGGTAAGATTTTACGTTTTTGCAGTGCATAATCGCTTCTACAGTGACACCCTCAGGAATAATGTGGATTAATTTGGTGAACAACTAAACATTTTCCCAGTTACTATTTACCCACACTTCAGAACTCTATTTTTCACCCATATACCTACAAACTACACAGGTCTATGTTTCACACTTATACATACAAACTACACAGGTCTATGTTTCACACTTATACATACAAACTGCACAGGTCAACTTCACTTTATCCTTTTTTTTGTCATTAAGTGTCTCAGTACCTTAGAGGGATTCTGATTACCCTTCCCCTGGAAGTCACCTGTGAACCTTGTGGAGTTGAGCGCTCCACCTCTGAACCCATGTGTCTCTGATCAGGAGTTCTGGTTGCAGAATCAGCACCATCTTCAGGTGAAAAGCTACTGTTCAGTGTCACTGGAGAATCAGGTGGTTGTAGCTGATCTGGTTGATCTGTGGGAAGTGGGACAGCTTGCAGATGTCTCCGGTTCCGTCTTAATACAGCTCCATTCTCTGTTTCCACCATATACGACCTTGGCTCATGGCATTTGCCGATGACCTTTGCTGGGGTTTTCCAACTCTTTTCACCATCCAATTTTATCTGTATTGAACACCTTTTTTTTTATTTCATCATGTCCTGGACGACTGAGAATCTTCACCAGCATATCCTGACATCTTGTCCTGGTTGTAGTGCAGGAAGTGGTTGTGCAGAATGATGGCGATCATGGAAGAACCTGTAGGTTTCCTTTGTCTGTCTGTCCTTTTGTTGGATCACATGTCTGTCCACTGGAGCAGCTTTCAACTTGCTCTCCAGCACTGGAAGTGTGGTTCTGATTTCTCTTCCCGTCATCAGTAGTGCAGGGCTCACACCTGTAGCAGCACTAGGTGTTGCTCTGTAGCACATCAGGGCCAGATGGGGGTCAGGCTGCTTCAAAATGTTCTTTGCAGTCTGAACCGCTCGTTCGGCAGCACCGTTCGCCTGAGGGTAGTGGGGGCTGGAAGTTGCGTGCACAAATCCATACTCTCTGGAAAAGTCCTGGAAGTCACTGGATGTAAATTGAGTTGCATTATCACTCACCAGTTCCAGTGGAATTCCCCACCTCACGAACATGCTCTTGAGTCGACTAATGACTTCACGACTCGATGTGGAAGACAAACGAACTATTTCAATGTCTCTGGAATAATAGTCCGTTACAATGAGATAATTCTTACTCTCATGCTCGCACAGATCTGCTGCTATGCGCTGCCAGGGCCCCCCTGGTAGAGTAGAAGTCAGGAGAGGTTTGTGCCTCTGTGTTGATTTGTTTTCAATGCAGAATTTACATGTTGACACAGTCTGTTTAAAGGACAACACCCACCATGACACTAACAATTCACCATATTGTACAATTACAGTAATTTATTATTAGGTCTATTTTCATTTTTGCATTTGGGCCAGGCGAGGGTTAAAAAAAACAAAAAAAAAAAACCCACTCCCGAATGAATCCGGAAACCTGGCCGAATAGTCCCGAAGGGTCATGCCTTTTGTTACATGATCTCCACCCAGAAGGCAGAAGGTAGGAGTGAGTTTCCATGGAGGTTTATGAGAGAGAGTGGTAGTTAAAACGGCATATTTCCTGCATATTTCCTTGTGCATTTGTGTGTACGTATATGGACCAGCGCTCTGATTTTATTTATTATTTATTTTATAACACCGCTGCGGACCTTTTGCTGCTCTCAGTCATTCTGCCCCTGAGGAGCGAGCCGCGAGCCGCGCGCGTCTCTGGCTCCTCGTTCTGCTGGTCACCTTTGAAGTTCCTCGTGCCGGTGTAATTTGCTCCCTCGAGTGTATGCACTGTATTTGCTCTCGTCAGCCTTGATACGGGGTCGGGAAGCACGCGCGCGGGCAGAGCTCAGCTGCGAGGCTGGCTCTGGCTGCCTTTTTGATCACGGGGGGGAGAGAATAAAAAGTCGATGCGGAAATGAATGAATTTGTCGCGATCAAACGAATTAAACTAGTATGTCTAAGTGGATGCTCGCTCAGAATATGAGTGAGCGACAGCAGGATTAATCAACACAACACAGGCAGCTTTAGGGAATATTTAAAAATGCTTCCTTTTTCTTTTCCTCGCTCGCTCGCCTGTAACTCCAAGGCGTCACTTTGGTGACGTGAATGCCCAAGTGAATGCCCATATATGGAGAGGGGCAGATTTTCCCGGAGCTGCATGCTAAAATCTGCTATAAATCATGAAATAACACATTTAGTGTTATTTCTCCACAATATAAGTAAACGCTCCTGTATTATTTTTAAATAAACTAATAAATATTAATGGCGATGCAATTTGAAAACATGGTGGGTGTTGGGCTTTAATCTCAGCACTGATGCTCGGCCACCACACTGCCATCCTGGCACGTGCTCTGCACCGTGTTAGTCCTTGATGTCCTTTGTGTATCTCTGACAGCACCTCAGCTCTTTGCGCAGAAGGAATGACCAGCCGGTCCTTGAATAACACCAAACCATCAGCTTCTGAGAGATGGTGCTGAATGGTAACGATGAAGAGATGAGTTCATCGCTGTTCTTGGCGGCCATCTGTTCCTGATGAACTTTATAATCTGCTGCAGTTCGTGATCGTGCTGAGTTACCTCACGGATCCTTGAGAGTCTTTGGGATGAGACTGGTGCATTCACCATAACTGATTCAACATGTGCCTGTACAATGTGATCTGTAGTCTCATCACTCACATGTCTCTGTGGCCTCCTGGATAGGGTGTCGGCTACTACCAACTGTTTGCCTGGAACGTGCTCTGCTTCCACGTTGAATCTTAAAAGCCGCATCAGGAGTCTCTGGCACCTTGGAGGGGCTTTGTCCAGGTCATAAGTGTTTATGAGTGGTACAAGTGGTTTGTGGTCTGTTTGCAGAACGAAACTGTCCATTCCCTGAACGTAGCGTGCAAATCGCTCACACGCCCACACACCTGCTAAACACTCCTTTTCGATTTGAGAGTATCTTCTCTCAGCATCAGACAGCGTGCGGGAGCAGAATGCCACGGGCTTTAATCCATCCTCGTGTTCTTGTAGTAGAGCTGCTCCTAAGCCGTAGCTGCTTGCATCTGCGCTGATAACAGTTTTTCTACTTGCATCATAATATGCAAGAGCTGGGGCTGACACCAACATGGCTTTAACAGCTTTAAACGCCTGTTCTTGTGTGTCGTCCCATACCCACTTGTTCTCTCGTCGTAGCAGACTGGTGATCGGGTGTAGCTTGGTGGAGAGGTCTGGCAGGAATCTCCCCACATAGTTAATCAGGCCCAGGACCTGACGGAGCTCCTCCACATTTGTGGGACTCTGCATCTTTGTGATGGCTTCCACTTTCGTCGGGTCTGGTTTTATTCCTTCACCGCTGATGATGTGACCAAAGTAACGAGTTTCTGCTTTGCTGAAATGACACTTTGCTTTGTTCAGCTTCAAGCCGCTGTTTTTGATGGTTTTCAAAACTGCATTCAGGTGGTTGTCATGTTCCTCTTTAGTCTGTCCATAAACAAGGATGTCATCCATGACTACGACAACACCTTCATGGTCACTTAACAGTGTGGACAACTGTCTTTGAAAGATTTCTGGGACTGACGTGATTCCAAATGGTAGCCGCTTATAACAGAATCTACCACTGGGGGTTATAAATGTTGTCAGTTTTCTGCACTCTGCATCCAGAGGGATCTGCCAGAAACCACATGACGCATCTGTCAGGTTCTGTCCCTGTCTGTTTTCTTTAGGCTCTGTTTCTTTATGTTATTTTGTGTTTCCCCTCCTGCCATACTTTGTTATTCTGAGCTTTGTTTACTGGTTTCTGTGTATCTCATTCAGTCTCTGTCATTTCCCACTCCTCAGTCTGTCTCTCTGTGCTCAGGCCTTCAGCATTAATCATTCACAGCTGGTCCTCATTCTAATCACCCCAGGTGCTCCTCACTGTCTCGTTTGTGTCAGTATATAAACTCTGTGTATTCACTCCTTGAGCACCGGGGCTTTGTCTTTCCACAGTGTGTGATCTGCTCATCTCCTCTCCTCTCACAGATCATGACAGAAAGCCCCGGTCATCAGAAAGAGCCCAGCAGAAAAATAGATATTTTTGAATGGCTCGCCCGTGAGGCAGACAAAACTGCTCAGAGGGACAAGGAGAAACAGGAACTGATGGAGGAGCCTGTGATCCGGTGGGGGGCGTTTCGGACTGAACCCGTCCGGAGACGAGGTCACCACAGCCCGGAGGTGGAGATCCTACCATCACCTCTTCTTGTGGAGGAAGAGGAAATGAGGTCTCGGTTCTGGGGGAGCCGCCTGGCTTTTAAGCCAGCTTCTTCCTCCACCCTGCCGGCTTATTGCTCGTCACATCTGCTGCTGTGGTCAGACGATGACGCTGAGCTGGAGGATGAACTCTGGGGTGCGCCCATCCTCAGCTCGCACCACCAACGCAGCAGGAAGAGGCGGCAAAGAAGAGGCAAGACCACCGACTCTCACCTCGCCGCTGCACCCCGCTGTCCGTCTCCTCCTCGCTCGCCACCAGATGTACAGCCCAGCCCTCGCTTTCTGGAGGAGGGAGAGAGGGTGTCACAGGAGGAGCTGGAACGTTGGCAGGCAGCTTTTGTGGCAAAGTACTTGCCATCTCTGGTCCTTGGTGCTTCGGCTGCTGCAGACCTGGACGCTTCGGCTGCTGCAGACCTGGACGCTTCGGCTGCTGCAGACCTGGACGCTTCGGCTGCTGCAGACCTGGACGCTTCGGCTGCTGCAGACCTGGACGCTTCGGCTGCTGCAGACCTGGACGCTTCGGCTGCTGCAGACCTGGACGCTTCGGCTGCTGCAGACCTGGACGCTTCGGCTGCTGCAGACCTCGACGCTTCGGCTGCTGCAGACCTCGACGCTTCGGCTGCTGCAGACCTCGACGCTTCGGCTGCTGCAGACCTCGACGCTTCGGCTGCTGCAGACCTCGACGCTTCGGCTGCTGCAGACCTCGACGCTTCGGCTGCTGCAGACCTCGACGCTTCGGCTGCTGCAGACCTCGACGCTTCGGCTGCTGCAGACCTCGACGCTTCGGCTGCTGCAGACCTCGACGCTTCGGCTGTCCTGGGTCCAGACGCCGTCGCTTCGGCTGTCCTGGGTCCAGACGCCGTCGCTTCGCCTGTCCTGGGTCCAGACGCCGTCGCTTCGCCTGTCCTGGGTCCAGACGCCGTCGCTTCGCCTGTCCTGGGTCCAGACGCCGTCTCTTCGCCTGTCCTGGGTCCAGACGCCGTCTCTTCGCCTGTCCTGGGTCCAGACGCCGTCTCTTCGCCTGTCCTGGGTCCAGACGCCGTCTCTTCGCCTGTCCTGGGTCCAGACGCCGTCTCTTCGCCTGTCGACGTCTCGGAGGATCCTCACGACGAGGGTCCCAACGAAGAGGGTCCCCACAACGTCTCACTGCCCGACGACGTCTCGGAGGATCCTCACGACGAGGGTCCCGACGAAGAGGGTCCCCACAACGTCTCACTGCCCGACGACGTCTCGGAGGTTCCTCACGACGAGGGTCTCGACGAAGAGGGTCCCCACAACGTCTCCGAGGGTCTCGACGACGAGGACCTCGACGAAGAGGGTCCCCACAACGTCTCCGAGGGTCTCGACGACGAGGACCTCGACGAAGCAGACGACGTCTCCGAGGGTCTCGACGACGAGGACCTCGACGAAGCAGACGACGTCTCCGAGGGTCTCGACGACGAGGACCTCGACGAAGCAGACGACGTCTCAGAGGGTCCTGACGACGTGGTCCCCGACGAGGTGGTCCTCAACGACGTCTCAGAGGGTCCTGACGACGGGGGTCCCAGCGCCGCAGACGCCTCGTCCTCGACAGAAGGTCCCAGCGCCGCATCCTCCACAGAGGGTCCCAGCGCCACAGACGTCTTATCGCTTGCCTCGGCGCCCGACAACATCTCGGCGCCCAACGACGGGGGTCCTGGCGATGACGATGGCTGTGTTCCGGCCGACGTCTGTGTTCCGGCCGACGTCTGTGTTCCGGCCGACGTCTGTGTTCCGGCCGACGACAGAGGTGTTCCGGCCGACGACAGAGGTGTTCCGGCCGACGACAGAGGTGTTCCGGCCGACGACAAAGGTGTTCCGGCCGACGACAAAGGTGTTCCGGCCGACGACAAAGGTGTTCCGGCCGACGACAAAGGTGTTCCGGCCGACGACAAAGGTGTTCCGGCCGACGACAAAGGTGTTCCGGCCGACGACAAAGGTGACGAAGGTGTTCCGGCCGTTGCTGGGCGACCCCCGAATCTGGCTGATGGCGATGGGCGACCCCCGAATCTGGCTGATGGCGATGGGCGACCTCCTGGGCGTCCCCCGGATCGGGCTGATGTTGGCCCGCCGTCCTGCCTGTTGCCTCCCTCCGCCCGCCCTTGTTCTTGTGGGGTCCGTCTTGGGGGTGTCAGGTGCCACCCTTGAGGGGGGGGTTATGTCAGGTTCTGTCCCTGTCTGTTTTCTTTAGGCTCTGTTTCTTTATGTTATTTTGTGTTTCCCCTCCTGCCATACTTTGTTATTCTGAGCTTTGTTTACTGGTTTCTGTGTATCTCATTCAGTCTCTGTCATTTCCCACTCCTCAGTCTGTCTCTCTGTGCTCAGGCCTTCAGCATTAATCATTCACAGCTGGTCCTCATTCTAATCACCCCAGGTGCTCCTCACTGTCTCGTTTGTGTCAGTATATAAACTCTGTGTATTCACTCCTTGAGCACCGGGGCTTTGTCTTTCCACAGTGTGTGATCTGCTCATCTCCTCTCCTCTCACAGATCATGACAGCATCTAAGGTTGAAAACACCTAATGCCCCTTTTCCACCGCTCGGCTCGGGTTGGATCGGCTCAGATCGGCTCAGTTCGGGTCGGGTCACATCTATATTCTGTTTCCACAGCTTTTTTGTACCCCTTCTGTGGGCGGGGTCCAGAATCCTACTCGTCTTACCACATGGTGGCAGTAGTGTTCCCTCAAGCTATTTACTAGTAGCCACCACTAGAAGAAGAACACAATAAAGGCTTTGACAGAATGTTGTGAAAGAGATGTCATGCTATAATGAGTACCTCATGAGCTGTAATCTTTAAACCCAATTCATAATCCTACCTTGTTGCCTTCTTTAAACCCATGTATTTTCCAATTTAGTATTTTTACAATAAAGATGTATTAAAAACATATTTTATTATTTAGTTATGCACAAGGTGCTTGATAAAGTTGCAAAACCATATTTGTCTGAGCTGCTTCAACCTTCCTGCCCTCCCCGATCTCAGATCAGCTGAGCAGTTGCTGCTGACAGTCCTCAAAACTTTTTAAATCTTATTTAAAAACACACATTTATTCCTTGGCTTTTAACACGTGATCTTATCTTTTATGGCATGTTAACACACCTGCAGTAAGACTGGTATATGTATTTATTTTTGTATGCTTTTTATAGTTTTTAATTAACTTGTCTTTTATGTTATTGTACAGCACTTTGGTTGACCCTGTGGTTTTTAAAATGTGCTTTATAAATAAAGTTGATTTAAAACATCACACTGTGATCTTTGAAACTGCCAGAGTTTCCCTGGTAAAGTTGCTGCTGGGCGCAGATGATGGATGGATGATGGATGGATGGTCTGTGAACACCTTGAGGTATTCCTACGAGCTGAAGGGGTGGATGTTGATGCCTGTGTCTCCCTGGTAAAGTTGCTGCTGGGCGCAGAAGATGGATGGATGATGGATGGGTAGATGGATGGTCTGTGAATTCTTTAACTTTAAACTGTCCAAAGGACTTTGGCCACTTTTAATTTTTGACTTTTTTTGTATGACTTCATCCTAGAACCAAATAATTTATAACGTAATAACAGTTGAGCAGATTCTAATAATCTTTATCTTATGATTCTTTAAAGGTTTATGTTTATGTTTATGTTTATTAAATTTGTTCATTTTTTTTACAAAAGAAACAATACAAGACAATTTCATAAATGATTGTGTACAAAACATAAAAAAATGAAAGGTAGCAGAAAGAAGAATAAATCTTAATATATCTGCCCCTTACTTCCAGCAATCAGATTAAACAATAATAATCACCCATGTAAACAATAATAATCTTCAACCAACTTTTTCCAACAATCAGATTAAACAGTAATAATCTTCAGCCAACAGTACAAAATGATTAATTATTTCTAATTTTCTAACTAATACAATACACATTACGCTATTTCATTTTTTTTTAACACATTTGTTTTGATCATTTTTTTAAATGTAAACATTGACTTGGCATTTTTAACTACATTCTCCAAGCCATTCCATAATCTAATTCCCTGGATTGAGGTAGAACGTCCCTTCAAACTGGTTCTGAATTGTGGTTTTACAAACAACTTTGTCTTTTAACAAAGTGCATTTGGATATTTAGAGGTAATGCATTATTTTGAGCTCTGTACATAACTGATAAAATATTATAGTCAACCAAATCATGGAACTTCAATAACTTTAGTTGATAAAATAATGTACTTGATGGATGACGGTAATGCTTTCTAGTGATAATTCTTACGGCTCTTTTCTGTAATACAAAAATAGGTTTTGTGATTGTTTTACACGCATTCCCCCAAACATCAATACAATAGATTAAGTGTGGAACAATGATTGTGTTATACAACAAATACAGAGCTTTATCATTCAATAGGTCTCTGACTTTGTACAGTACTGCTATCGATTTAGCTATTTTTATTCTTACAGAATTTATGTGTTGTTTCCATGTCAGTTTGTCATCAATGATAACACCCAAAAACTTCACCTCACTCACTCTACAAATCTCAACATCCTCAATCTTGAGTGGAACATCAACAGTTTTCTTTTTATTACCGAATATCATGTAATTAGTTTTTTCTAGATTTAATGATAATTTATTTATTTTAAACCAAGTTTGTATCTTGACAAATTCTGTCTTTATCAATTCCAACATTTGTTCCATATCTTCCCCTAAACAGAAAAAAGTGGTATCATCAGCAAAAAGCACACACTTAAGGAGCCCTGACACATTTACCAAGTCATTCACATATAAAATAAAAAGCTTTGGTCCAAGTACAGAGCCTTGGGGAACTCCACATGTGATATTACAGAGGTCAGATCTTACATCATTTATTTGTACAAATTGTTTTCTATCTTTTAAGTAGCTAGATACCCACTGTAATGCTGGTCCTCTAATACCATATTTGTTCAGTTTTTCTAGGAGAATGGTGTGATCAATAGTATCGAATGCTTTTTTTAAATCAACAAAAATACTGATACAATATTGTTTTTGATCGACAGCAGTAGTTATTTGTTCCATTAATTCCATGAGAGCCATTGATGTAGAGTTTTTTGATCTAAACCCATACTGACTGTTGCTTAGAATATTTTGTTTATCTATAAATTGGTCTAGTCTGTTTACAAATAGTTTTTCAAGAATTTTTGAAAACTGTGGTAACAAGGATATAGGTCTATAATTGTTGAATACACATTTATCACCATTTTTAAAAAGAGGAACGACCTTAGCTACTTTCATATTATCTGGAAATATTCCTGTTGAAAATGATAAGTTACATATGTATGTGAACGGCTCAATAACATGGCTCATTATGTCCTTCACAAACATCATATCCATGTCCACCCAGTCTTTCGATCTCTTGTCTGTAAGATGTTTTACTACATTCATTATTTCCTCTTTGTTAGTTCCATTTAGAAAAATACTATTTGCACAACCTGTAATTGAGTGGATCACATTTTTATCTACTTTTGGTATCTTAGCTGCAAGGCTTGATCCAACATTCACAAAATATTGATTAAATCCATTTACAATTTCATTTTCATCATGAATTTCATCGTTGTCTTTTACAAAATATTTTGAAATACCAGTTTTTGCTTTATGATTCTTCAGGACACTATTCATTACTCGCCATGTTGCTTTCATATCACCATTACTTTTATCTAATAATTTACTATAATATTCTTTCTTATGTTTCCTTATAATCCCTACTAATTTATTTTTATACTTTTTATATTTTTCTTCAGCGCTCTGACTTCGCAATTTCAAGAAACATGAATACAAATAATTCTTTTTTTTACAAGCATTTCTCAACCCTTTTGTCATCCATGGTTGATCAATCGTATTTCTCTTTGTGTAATTTGTTTGCACACAATTCTTTTCATACAGAGCTTCCAAGATATTCATAAACTCATCATATGCTCTGTTCGCATCATCAACATACACATCATTCCAGTCTTGTTTATCTAGATCCTCTTTCAATTTTTCCAAAACTTTTTTTGACGTGTTTATGATCTTTTTCTTCATTGTGACTGCTTTTGTGATGCTTTGATCATTTTTATAGATTGTGAAAACTGGTAAATGATCACTTAAGTCGGTCGTTAAGATACCACCTATCACGTCCCCATTTGTTATATTTGTGAAAATATTATCAATTATTGTGGCACTATGAGTTGTAATTCTTGTTGGCTTTGATATCAATGGATACATATTTAAACTGTACATTGAGTTTATAAATGTGCTTATGTTATTTGAATCTGTTTTATTTCCCATATCAATGTTAAAGTCTCCACACAAAAAAACATTTTTATTAAAACTCTTCTCCATTAGCTCCAAGATTTTATCCGTGAATATTTCTATATTTGCTCCTGGTGATCTATATACACAACTTATTATTATGTTTTTATCGTTTTTGTTTATTATTTCTATTGTTATCATTTCCATAATATTATCAACTATTATTGACATTTCACTATTTAATTTACATTTTATTTCATTATTGACAAACAGAGCGACTTTACCACCTCTTTTATTATTTCTGTTCATATGATCAAGGTCAAAAAGGTCAAATGCAAATGGAAAGTTCTCTTAACTTCCAGTATGGATTTAAACACTATACTGTACACACTTCACATTGTAAAATAAGTTTAGGAAATTGAATGTTCCAGAACACCACTTAAGAAAATATAACGTTTAATAGGAAAAGTTTGAAGTGACAAACAGAAGTAACGATTTTCCATCTGGTGTCTCACGGCTTCCTCCAGAAGACGACACAGAGGTTGTTGAATTCTGGTGATTTTCTTCTGTTGACTGTAAAAGAAAAATGTGATTAATTTAGTCCAGAAACTGTTTTTTTTTAAACAACACAATGTAATCACAACATGTTCATGTACAGACTGTAACCTGTTGGAGTTATTTGAATTAATATTCAATGTTTTATAGACATAAATGTGTCAAGCTAGCTCCATTATTTTTCTCCCTTGTACTTTGTATCACATATCATCAATTATATCAAAAACCACACAGCAGATATTTTTCAAAAAATATATATAGTGTGATCACAACATGTTCATGTACTGACTGTATCCTGTTGGAGTTATTTGAATTAATATTCAATGTTTTATAGACATAAATGTGTCAAGCTAGCTCCATTATTTTTCTCCCTTGTACTTTGTATCACATATCATCAATTATATAAAAAAACACAGCAGATATTTTTCAAAAAAATATAGTGTGATCACAACATGTTCATGTACTGACTTTATCCTGTTGGAGTTATTTGAATTAATATTCAAATTTTTATAATTTATTTTTGTTGTGCAAGCACAGGTTTGGAAGAAGTCAAAGTGAACCTACTTCAAATGCAGCAGATTTGACCACTACGTGACAATATTAAAGAGTGGTTGAGCTCAGGAGCCCTCGTACTATAAAGTCAGCTATGGAATATATTTTTATATCTGTTCATTGAGCTACATTTTAAAGACATAAAGTTGCCCGCGCGCGTTGCTCGTGGCGATCCTACTTTTTAAAATCCTGCAGTTTTGAGCAGTACGTGATTTTATTAAGGACACGTTCAGCTGAAGACCCATCTTTGCTATAATTTTAAAAACAAATAATTGTTTTTACCGTGTTTATCATGTAAAGTCCTGCCGTGATCGCTTCCCTCGCTTCCGTGAAAACAGCTCGAGTCTCCTCCTTCCTCCTTCCGGAGCGGGTGAGCACGCGTTGGCACCCCTCTGAAACCACACCAAAAATCTCAAGAAATCTGACGCGGGGCAGCACGGAATATCCGGTGGGGAAGGCGTAAAGGGGGTCTCTGCGACACACATATGACGTAATATCCGACCTTTGCCAACCGGTGGAAAAGGGGCATTAGCTCCTGTCAGCTTTGGGGCAATGTCCTCCAAAGTTGGTAAAATGTAACGCTCTCTTTTCACTGCTTTGTTTAAGCATTTTAGATCCACACAAATTCTTACTTGGCCGCTGTTTTTCTTTTCAACAGGAACCATTGGGGCACACCAATCAGTAGGCTCAGTAACCTCTTCTATGACGCCCAAATCTAGTGTAGTGATATAGCACCCTCATGTCCGTATGGGATGTGGGCCTCTCTGCATCTCTCTGGAACTCTAAGTGTTACACCTTCTTGAAGCCCTCAAGGAGACGATTGGTCACTTATATTGGTTAACAATTATTATGAATTAATGGACACTAATTAATCAGATTGAACTTTCTCTTTAATGTGTGTTAATTCAGAATTGATCAAACAGTATTTTTGTCATTTCAATGATGATTTTACTAAGCTGGTATATTTTAAATATGACAAAGTTAAGAGAACATCTCAGAATGATCGTGCTTTGAACCGTCTGCTCTATGCAGAATAAGTGTCTAAGGTTGAATGAACAATCCTTCGTATTTGTTTGAACTGTTTTTGTTTCGAAGGAAAAGTGCTAGACATAGCTTGCTTTCGGTCTCCCGTCCTTTCTAAAAACAATGAATCTGTTCTCAAAACAAAGTACTGACTTGTTCACATGCACCTGCATACTCTGACGTTGTGTTCTGTGTATTGTCTACCCTATCATCTGTCACTCAAACTCACTCACTTGCAAAGCCACACCCTCTCTAGGGGTGCGACAACCAATCAGCAGGAAGTATGTGACTAAGTCACACCCCCTTCTTAAAGGGCACTTCCTGCATTTTGGGTTAGTTTTTGGAAGAGAACTAACTGCCAACTGGTTTCTCTCCTTTGGGAAAAGCTGGAGACGGCCCGGTCATGTGTCAACGACCCACGTCTCAGCTGGAATCATAGTAAAGCCTTACTTTGATCCATTCACTCATTTCTGGAAGAATTTGTTTTCTGAAGTTTTACTTTGAAAGTTCAACCAGTGCGATTGGGGCCTGTTCCTGCCGGTGAAAGCGTGCTCCCGCTCGTCTGATCCAGTCATACACGCACAAAGTCATCTGGACGTTCACTGGACAACACAGTCCGTTAGTGTCCACAAACTTCTCAGTCCTCACCTCGCAAGACGTCTCGTCACCAGGTAAAGAGGCGTTTGTATGCTGCACGTGTCGGAAGTACAGCTAAGATCCGTATGGGAAAGCTCGCCACCCTGGTTGTTTTCAAAATAATTAACTTTAGCTTAACTTAGCTTCCAGTACTCCTTCCTCCTATTTCTTATTTTTCATAAGCATTTAATCTGTCAAGTAATGTGCCAACAGAAAGTTCCTAATTGTCTGTTTGTTTTAATTTGAATTCTTGTCAACGTAGTTATTAAATCAGAGCTAATATCGATACAAATGTTTAATGTAATTCTTGTGATAGTTTCAATAAAAGGTCTATTTTCTGGTAGACCAATATAAGTTGAGCCTCTTGTGAAATTACATTCTTGTCTAATCACAGTAAAAACAATTTAGTATCGGAAAAAGGAAGAACTCGCACATTTACAATAATGGTGGCTCAGTAAGTGTTTAAATACCTTACCAAGCGCATTATTTCTTACATTTGGTGGCCGTATACGGTCTTAATCCATTACATTCTTTTCAGTTCTGCCTCAACCTTAGAAAGGAGAGGAAATGGGACACGTTGTGGCGTTGTCAGGCTGTAGGGCTCTGCATCTGCTCTCAGTTCTATTTTTACCGGGTCGCATTTTAGCAGGCCTATTTCTCCAAAAACATCCTCTAAGAGGTCTGTATTAATATTATTAATTCTCCTGACTAAACCCATCTTCCTAGCTACACTACCTCCCAACAGGTTATGAGCATAGGGTCCCTTTATGACTGTGACCCAGAATCTGTATTTCTGTCCTTTAAACTGACTTGTGGCCATAAACCTGCCTACACAGTGGACTTCACCTCCAGGGCTGGTGACCAGTGGCATTTTAGCTTCTGTGACTAATCTTGGGCTATTTAGCAGTCTATTAAATGTAGTCAGCGACATCACTGTTATATCGGCACCTGTGTCGATTTTAAATCTGACCGTACAGCCATTTATAGGTAATTCTACAAGCCACTCACTTTCTGAATCTGGCTGTTCTATTATAGCTGGCTTAACAGTAGTTACTGCTCCAAGAAAAATCATGCCGTCACTCTCTGCTGAATTGTTAGAAACTACTGTCACCTCTTTCAGCATTTTTGATTTGCAGACTATTTCAAAATGTCCCAATTTATTGCATTTATGGCACCTCTTGTTCTTTGCTGGGCATGGCTGCGTTTTTCCATGTTGTCTGTTACAGCGTGAACATGTGAAGGGGTCTTTGGGCTCACTGGGCTCAGGTTTTTGCCTCCATCTTGCGTTGTTGTCGCTCTTTGATGTTTTAAAATGGCGTCCCCCTTGACTCATAGCGTCAACCATGTGATCCACATGCAAGCTAGCACTCTGCTGCTTTATTTGTTTACTTTGGCGTGCTATCTGAATAGCTCGTTCCAGCGTGAGGTTTGCCTCCAACTGCAATTTTTCAGAAATACTGTGGTCCAGTATTCCAATCACAATTCTGTCTCGAATGTGTTCGTCTTTTGTGCCTCCAAACTCACAGTTTTGTGCTAGTTCATATAAGCTTCTGACGAATGCTTCAACAGGCTCTCCAGCTTTCTGCACTCTTTTATGAAAGCAAACTCTGTCGTGAATAACATTTCTTCTTGGCACAAAATGGTCGCTGAATTTCGCCATTACCGTCGTGTAATCTAATTCAGGATGTGTCTGCTCGATTTCTTCATCAGCCGCCACATTTACTCTCTCGTACACAAATGAGTCGTAAATAGCCTCTGCCTCTCTTCCCAGGGCATAAAGAAGCGTGTTAACTTGTACCTCTCCGCTCTCTCTGTCCAGCTTTGACGCTATTCTGTAGCGATCAAAGCGACGCCGCCACATCGGCCATTCTGCCGGGCGCAAGAAGTCGAAGGGTTCCAGTGGACCGAACTTTGCCATTTAACTCAGTAACTCACTCAGTAAGGCGTCCTGTCTGCCACTTCTGACACCATGTCATGAACGGCTGCTTCTGTGAAGAACAGGCGGTGGACTCAGAAGGTAGCTTGGCGAACTCAGCTTTATTGAACAGCTAATAGCAGGACATGTTAACGTCTCGTGTCACGCTCGGTCATCAACTAAAACACACACACTGCACATGCTCAGTCTATACTGGCTATGGCAACCCAACTGGGACATATCACCACAGAATGTTTCCCAATTAGCTTTCTTAAAGCACCATCTTGTTGACATTATGTCCTCTTGTTGGATTATGTTGTCATTTATAATTGTACTAATAGGAAAATGATCACTCCCCAATGTAGATTATCCGTCGTTTTTTTCTTGGTGCTGTTTTTATGTTGGTTTGTAAACAACGGGAGGTGTGCTCTACTGCCACCTATTGGTATGGAGCGTGGGTTAAAATGTCTGCATGAAATGTGCTCATTCTCTTTACTAACTTTGTGTTTCTAAAAAAAAAAAAGGATAATTTGAATATTTGTACTTCTTATTTCATACCGCAATATGTTTATTATACTAAATATTTATTTGATTTTTCCTCATACTGTACATCATACATCTTCTGTGATGTTCAAACAAACCCAAATGTTCTGTTGTTTCATCTCCACAGTGCTCACATTGATCTGTATCATGTTTCTGAATTCTGTATAATGTGCTGTCCAGAGCTTTAATTCATTCAACCTTTATTTATACAGGTTAGTCTAATTGAGCCTCGAGGACTCATTTACAAGAGACACCTGTTTTAAACAAAGAACACAGATGACAGCAGTAGACAATCATGAAAAAACTAGCATATAAATTGAAAAATAAATGGAAGAAAACTATATTAGAAAAAATCTACATTATAAAGCAATATAAAATACTAAAATTAGAAACATCTGTGTTGCTTGTTACCATTTGCAAGGTGTTCCAGGAAACGGAGCGCAGCTGTGGTGTATTGTACAAGATTAACAGAAAGCATAAAGCAACAACATGGTGTCAGAAGTTTGACTGCCGAGTCAGTAGACAGAAACGACGGTGTAAGCAAGCTATAACAAGATTAGCGCCAAAGCTAACATAGCTGCTAACGAGCACCGGCATGGAGCAGTTCAAGCCACCGTCGCCGCTCATACTCACCGGCAATTTGTCTGAGGCATGGCGCAGATGGGAACAGCGATTTTATCTCTACATGACAGCTACAGGTGCGTCCGGAAAAGATGAAGAGGTTAAAATAGCCATTCTTCTTCACGCTATCGGCGAGGAGGCATTAGAAGTGTATAACACGCTCATCATTACACCAGTCGGAGACGCACTTACAGTAGAAGAGGTCCTAAAAGCATTCAAAATCTACTGTAGCCCACAGAAGAATGTTGTTTTTGAACGCCATCAGTTTTGGTCACATCCGATGTCAACAGGAATAACAGTGGACAGGTATGTCACAGAACTGCGTCAAAAAAGCAAACACTGTGAGTTTGGGCAAAATGTGGACGATATGATTAGAGATAAGCTGGTGTTCAGCATATATGATATTCATCTGAAGGAGAGATTACAGCGTGACAAAGTGCTCACTCTGAATAAGGCCATTGAAATCTGTAGGTCTGTAGAAGTGGCTAAAACACAAATCCAAGCCATGCAATCACCTCCTATAGCCCAGGAAGCAACAGTAGATGCTTTGAAGAAGACACCTGAACACATAAAACGTGGACAAAGCAAAAATAAAACCAGTAATAAGCAAGCAGTTTGTACAAAATGTGGAAATAAACATGAGCCTAGACAGTGTCCAGCATATGGGGCAACATGTCACAAATGTGGAAAAAATAACCACTTAAGGTGTGCAGAACAAACACTGGAAAAATTAACACCTATTATAAAACAAAGACTGTGAATAACTTAGAGGCTGATATGGACACTCTGTAAATAGGAATTGTACAGAGGGACAACAGTGAGGCAGAAAGTTGGACAGAAACAGCTACAATAAGAAGTGTACCCATCATGTTCAAGCTTGACACAGGTGCAGAAGCAAATGTGCTTCCTATGCACATATACCACAAACTGCCAGGTCCCATTCAACTACAACCCACAAAAACTGTGTTAGTAGCTTTTGGTGGTACTCGTATACATGCAGATGGACTTGCTTCTCTTGAATGTAAAACTAACAAAGGCAGTGCCGTGCTCCACTTCCTTGTATCCAGCCAAGCAGACAAGGCGATCCTGGGGGGTCAAGCCTGCGAGGAGCTACAACTGGTGAAGCGAATCAACACGATCGGAGCAACGCCACTAAAGATGAATAAATCACCAGACACCAAAGAAGAGCTGGTGGAGAGATATGCAGAGGTGTTCACAGGTTTAGGTGAGTTCCCTGGAGTTCACCACATACACATAGATCCAAATGTTACACCTGTTATTCATGCATGCAGAGGAAGTGGGGTACAGATGTAAGACTCAGACCTGTGACGGCTTCTGGCCAAGAACTGCGCATACCTGTACCAAGAGTTCCTCTGAAAGACTTCAGAAAAATTCATCGACAGATGACCAGCATCCTGTACCTGCGTCCATGCCCCCTGCCTGAGGACATCTCTCTTGCCCCTCTGATGAGGTACGGGATGACAGCTCGGATGACCTGGTATCACACAGAAATACTCCAACAACAGAATGATGGAAACGAAAATCAATGACCCCACACCTCCAGCTACCATTAGCTTCTTCTGCCCCTCAGCCATGCTTGACCCAGTCCGAAATCCTCTACAGTGTCAAACTTTGAACCCTGAAATGTGATGAAACCCAACAGAAACACAAATTACCCCCTTCTCAGTGAAATGAGCTGACCTGAAAAGGTAAACACACACAGGATAACTTGGTGCAGAAAGTTCAAACACCAAACACATGCACAGTTAACAAAATCTTCTTATTTCTCCTTTTTTTTATTACACAGGAATCACTGGAACCGCACCTGTAAGAAACACCTTCTCAAAATGAATAAATCACTCTCCCATTGAAATTTTAAACCAGAAATAAGGAATTGGTCAAATACCCCTACTATTTAATGATTTTAACACTGAAATTGAAAAATGTAACTCTAAACCCTTGAAAGTTTGACCTGACAATGAGTGAAATTATGTGTTGCTCTGTTGACCTCTAATTTAGGATATAAGTAAGTTTAATTGATAAAAGTTAGAAGTTAAAGTGTAGCAGCAAATTGTTGACCACTAAACCAACTCGAAGATAAGAAATAGTAATAAAATGCAACACTAATTTAATATTAAAGGTGAAATCTAATATCTAAACCTAAGTGTGTGATCTTTAAAATGTGTGATTTAAAATTTAAAGTTTGAAATATTGATGATTCAATAATGCAAAATAGAAACACCTGTAAAGTTTAAAACACTGTGTCAGTCTTTCTGAATCGATTTAACCCTCTGCTTTCTGTTCTGTTTAGATCTTTGTGGAAAGCTGCGTTCTTCAGAGGTCACCACCCTTTTCTTGGGCTGCAGATTGCTGAAGATTATAACCCAGCTGGTACTTTGTTCAAATTTTCCCGTTCCACTGGTCAAGCAAAAACTGCCCCTGACCCAAAGAGAATGGTTGACCTCCTCTTTCAGGCTCCTCTTGTTGTGGTCTGCCTTGTTAAGCTGCAATCATGCAACTGGCTCTGCTCTCTCAAAGCAACAAGGCAGACAGGCCTGGGGAACTGTTTCCCTATCGTTCTGGCCTATTCTCAAAAGCAAGCACAAGGATGCTCCTCAGGAAGACAGGTGTTTTCAGGAAGCTTCCCCACTCGAACCAGAACACCTCACGAACAGATGACTTCCACGGCAGAGGAAGTGAAACGATGAAACGATGGGACCCACACCTTCCTCGAACCCGATCTCAAGGATGAAGATGCCGGACAGCCCACCGCTCGTGTGGACCACTTCCTCCAGGTGCAAAGCCGGCCCTCTCAGCTGTGCAGCTCCGACAGAGCTGCCTCACTCGATGTGATGGCCTTTGAGCCCCCTTTCTGGCTGTGGCTCTCCCTCTCTGGCGAGGAGCTAGTGATATGCGCCTCGACAGCTCAGCTGTGCACACCTCCTTTGGCTCAGGCCGCTCTCTTTCAGAGGTCCTGAGAAGCACCCCGGGTGTCAGTGGACCTTCCGGCCTCGTTCAGGCTTTGCACTCTCAGGTGTGACTGATTCAGAGATCTGTAGATGGAAGCTGGAGAAGCAACTATTAGTCTCTCAAAAAACCTTATATGAGACATTACAACAACCCTTATCCCCTATTCACCTACGTCTTCAGCCCTAATGGCCATTTTGTAAAAGCCCAAATCAATCAATTTTAGTCTGTGCACAGATTTCAGCCAATCTTTCAAAACTATACTAACATGTTTGAGGCCTAAAGTATTTCTAACATTCACTAGATCTGCATTGCTAAAATGTGTACCCTTATCTGATCTGATTTTTTACAGGAAACCCCTGACATGGAATGTAACAATTGATTAAAAAAATTTAGGACCGGTTTGTTGTCTTCTCTTTTAATTTTTTATTTTTATTTTTATGCCCCTGGTCAGTCGGTGAGTGCGGCACACCCACCATAAATTTCTGAACCCTTTTACCGGTTCGAGCATGTCTGTACAACCAATTATTATCTCATGACCCGGTGTCATCACGGTCGAAAATTCCTTGTTCGCGCGACCTCCTCGTCTGTTGAGCCTCACGCAATGAACGCACGGCGCAATGTTCTGATCAGAGAATTTAAATGTGTGTGTGCCCCCCAGCTGAAATCCTCTTCAGCTGGTGTGCCCCACACGCGCGAGTTGCTGCTCCTCAAAATCTTCTTCTCTTCCATCTTCTGGTCTCACTTTAGCTCCATGGTCCAGCCACACTGTTTTTCTTCAGGAGCCGCCCCTTGTTGACAGCAAGCTACAGAGGCCTCATCCCATCTCATGGCCCTCTCTTCTTCTGGTGTGACCATCACCATCTGACTCCAATTGATGTATCCCGATGCTCTTTTTGCTTCCAAATCAGCTTGACAGTTACATTCTTGATGTTTATTTATTGTCTGTGTGTTGGTTTTGTCAAAGCTGTGATACCATATCGCACGTCTGCTGCCTTTGTCTCCCTTTGCTGTCCAAAAACCCTCTCTTGTCCACTGAACGATCTTAGTTTGTGCTGCACCCAAAGTCCACACAGAGCCCTGCCTCCGCTTTCTGCGCTGACTGTGTTCCTCTTGCCGCTTCAAACCTACCATCGCGTCAAAACACTGATCTGTCTGAAGCCCATTACCAAACCAGCACTATCACTGCTCCGCTTTTTTCCCACGGAAACCACTTTCCTCACCGACCACCACGTGCGCCTTCTGTGTTTTTCATAATTCTCTTTTATTTTATCCTGCAAATTTGTTCTCTCCTTGTCATCAACTTGTGCTCTCCTCATCTCTGAAAGCTTGTTCTTACTTAATTGATCTTATCTGCACTGATTAACGATCCAATTTATGCGGCTTAGCTATACCCCTGAATTTCAATTCAGCCGTTGTACACACCAGACTCCCAGAAAGCCATTACATCGAGGAGAACTGCCATTATTTATCTAACCTTTAAAACCCAATATGAATAGTTGTGGTGACACCAATTTTAGCTGGGAAAATATTCACAAACTCATTTTGCTGCAGGCCTCGGGATGAGAGCCTTGTTATTTTGTTTAAGAGCCCTCTGGAACCGGGAGGAGCAGGCAAACAGAGCTCACAAATCAGTATTAATCTATTAATTATTTGACCTGCGGTGGCCTGTTCTATGTGTCATCATTAAATAATGCACTTTACGTTTGGACCCTGAGACTGAGGCCCCAGTGTGACCCCACCGATTCAAATGGTAGGCCGACGCCTTCACGGGTTGCTGGAATGAGTGACTCCTGACAGCTGTTCCACATGCTCATGCTCTGGTCGTGTGAGCTTGTCCATTGTCCAGCTTAGGTCAGCTTCAGTGAACCGCCACTTATTTCTGGTGGCTTTCTCTGCAGGGTGCCCCAAGTCCTGACTTCACTTGATTTCACGTTGTGTTTGCCGACGTTGCTTGGACAGTTCTTTTGTTCAGGTCTCTGCCTTGAAAATATGGCTGAGGAAGTTCATGGACATTCTGATGTTTGAATGACAGTTCTTTGCTTTTTCCTTCAACTGTCTTTGTCTTGTGTCCATTCATGAGTGAGAGGTCTTGCTCTCACTTACTGGCAGCTGTCGCTCTCAGAGTCAAAATGAACCATGTAGACGTCAACTTTATGCATTCAAATCCAATTGAGCCACCACTGTTACCCCAATCCCCTGACAAACGAAAAAGTATCATGCATTTTGGTTGAATCCTAACTCATGGTAAATTACAATTATGCGTTCTGTAAGAAAGAGGTCTGTCTGTCTGATGCCCCCCTCCACGCACTGTGTGCTGTCAGGCAGTAGACTGAAAAAGAAATACAGTACAAGTAATTGGTCTAATAATAACGCCAATAATATTGCTAGACGAAAACTCAAAAGTGAAAAAAAAAATTCGGCTTTTGTCTCCCAGAGCACATCTCGTTAGATCTGGTCGGCACAACGTTTTTCCTTTCCCTAATTTAAAGTCAAAAGCAAAAATTTTACAAAAAAAGTTCTTACAACAAATTGAAAATGAATTTAACCTCGACCCAAGACTGTCTCACATCTCTCTAGAACTCTCGTGTTCGTCTAATTGATGCTCTTAAACTTCCCAAAGTAAGCTTTTTGCTCTGTGGCTGATTTCTAGATAATGTTTCACCTCACCTGCCTGATCGTCTCTCTGGTGCTTCCACAACCTCTGAGTGGCCTCCCCTCTCTTGGGCCCGATCCTACCTCCTCCATGTCCTGCCTCCTGTGTTCTTCTCCACTTCCTGTTTGCTTTCTCTCTCCTGTATAAACTTTCTCTTCACTTTCTTGATCGCCTCATCTCCCTCAGTCTTCGCCTTCTTGCACCTCTCTTCCAATATGAATCTTTTCATATCATTCCACATTTTTCTGGCTACTCCTCTGTCAGCTCCAAGTCATCTCTGACAACTTACTGTTTCCTTTCTCTGTTTCTCACTTTCTTTTACTGTCTTCTGACACAGCATCACCTCACCCTTTCTTCTGACTTTATCACTCCTTCAGTTTCTGCAACTTGCTTCAACCTCCTGTAGGTGGCGCTGTTTGATTGCTCTTCTTCCTGCCACCTGCTGCTCTGAATTTTCTTTTAAATTGAACTGTTCTCTGTGTGCCCTAATTTCTGTGTAATTCTTCTAGAAGGTCAATCTGTTTTAGCTGTTCATCATAATTATTAATTAACTGTTGATAGTCTGCGACCGTTTTACAATGAGCTATCTCCGTTCCAATTTCATAGAGCTTTTGTTTGTCTTGTTTAAATCTGGTTAGAACTAAATTAGCTAAATTTCCTGTTGATCCGTCTGCTTTCTCATCAATTTTTGATGCAGGTTCGCTCCACTTGTTACCCCTCTCTGTTTTTATCGTTGGTAAAAGTCTGATATTTGCTTGGATCCTAAGCAATAGTTCACAAATGTTTCCTTGTTCCTGCATTTTTCATTCTTATTTTTTATTTTGCATGTGTGCCATAAATTACCTCTCAAAACATTCACCCAAAATGTTTATTCCCCATCCGTTCTCACATGCACTTGAGATCACTTGTAAAAACACAGCAAAAAGTCTGAAACAATTCTGAGGTGAAAACCTCTGTGTTCAGGCTTATTTCTATGTTGATCAACAGCTCCCACTGGCGGACAAAATTATGGCAGCACCATTCACCACTGGAAGAGAAAAGAAAACTTCCTTTCACACTCACTTCACTCTCTCTGAGTCGACACAAACAATTAATGACAATCAAAAACACCGAAAATGGATATATATATACAAAGAAACCCCCCTTTGACATTAATTGACACGAATAGACAAAAGAAACGAGAAAAAGGCATGCAAAACGGCCGAAACTCAAAATCCAATCAGCACCGCCCCAATCAATGGACAAGCGGGCCCCACCCAGCCTCCAGTGCGATTCCACCACGGCGAGTAGCAAGGTCGCCGCAGGTTATAGCTGGCAGACGGCCCCACCACGTGACCGCGATGTATTCCCGCGATACACCGCTGCACGGAGGTCAACTTCCCTCAGTGGCTTCCGGTCTGACCCGCGACAGACCAGGCAACGGGTCGCTCGGCAACCAAAAACAGGCGGCACGGGGTGATCACGCACACAGTGACGTCCCAGGAAGTCGGGAGCTCCCCTAACGTGGTACGTGCAACAGAGCATCCCCGCGAGTCCAGCCACTCTGATTGAAACGAGCGCACCCGGAAACGTCCGATGAACACGTAGCGACGCGCGCACGCCTCCCCCCTCTGGCCTCGGGCGGACGGTAACCCCCCCGCCCGTGACCAGCGGCAGCGAAACTCATGACTCAGACGACGTTCGACGTTTGATCCCCCCAAAAAAAACAAGTACACAAGCCCAATTCCTGCAACCTCTCTTGGGTTGCTTTCCTCTTTTTTCCACTACAGACCTATTCGGTCACCACCCCCAGTGCGATTCCACTGCGCCAATCCGCAAGTTTAGCGCAAGGCACACTGGGAGCTGTAGTATTCACCTCACGCGTGAACTTCCGACGACCCCCCCACGACGCCAGGCATCGGTCACGTTCGACCTTCCAAACAAGCGGCAGCCGTACAACTCCTCACGAGCGGACGCGAATCAAGTTGAACGACCTCTTCCAGCTACTCAAAGGATCGAACGCTCCGGAAACGCTTTTCTAAACAAGACAGTGAAACAGGTCTTCGTGACTCCCACTAGTCACGCGGACGAACGGATCCGCCCCACGTGAAACAAGCGGCCACAACCTGCCCCTCACGGCCTGAATAGAAAACGTTTATTCCCCAAAAGTAAGTAATTAGAACCTCAATGTTCGAGCACCTCGTGATTAAATGAAACCCGAACCACACACACGACGACACACACGAAGGAAAAACCACGAGCACGCGCCCCCCCCCCACGAGCACGCGTCTCGGCCCGAAACCGAGCTGCCGGGACCGTCCCGCACACACACACAAGCGTCTGTTCAAACTGAAACCTGTGTCGTCAGAACAAGCCAAATACGTATATTTAACTTTAACTCGAAGAACCAGAATTCATCACGAGACTGGACTTCTTCTGTGCGCAGTTGAATTTGGGACTGTGGCCAAATAGTCGTTTTTGTTTAATACACGGTCGACTCACCTTATGTAGTCATGTCACAGAGCTCCACTGGGCACAGCTGAAGAAACAGACCACGTCGTCCCCACCAAATCAGAGAAAGAGAGAGACAAGGCCAGACGTCCGGGGTCACCATGTTGAAGGGGTTTTCATTAGGTGTTCAAATGACCAGTCTCTCTTAGAAAAATGATGAAGATTTATTGACAGACACACAGGTTTACAGGTTAACAGAGTTACAGCATGAATAAGCAATTCTTTGTGCACAGAGAATTGTGAGCATTTTGACAGACCTTTCCTCGGCGAGGTTCTTCAAAGAATGCTGCTGATATCTGAGATGTTTGGATCTCTCTAGCTGCAGTTTGAGCTTCTCTGGTCTCTGATTGGCTCAGAGCACTGATAAGGCGTCCTGGAGCCTCTCGTGCTTGTCAGTTCTATGACCTTGTAGATTTATGGCTGTGGTGAGAAGTCTCTTGAAACTGTGTTCTTTGTTCTGCTTATTTGCTCAGTAAGAGAGTTTTAGAAATGTACCATTAGATGTGTCCTGTGTGCGATGTTAATGTAAATTAATGTCCAGATCCTAGTATGTGTGTGTGGTTTATAAGTACTACTTATTTAGTAGTATGATTCATGTGTTTGTGTGTCTGTGTGCTCTGATCTCCTCAGAAGGCCAAGAGAAGCACAAGGGCATCTGTCCCCTTAGCATGTTATCTGCATCTGAACATCCTGTTTGTTAGATCTAAAAGTATGTCTTATAATGTTGTCTAATTGCATAAACATATGTAAAACAGTTCTGAATACCTTGATTATAAAGCACTTGTGTATTAATCATATACCCAAGTAACAGAGAACGTTAACTAACGTTCTGGTATGGTTCTTACATGGTTCTGTTAGATCACAACGTTCTTAGAACGTTCTTTGAAGGTTTTGACTAACGTTTGAACAAACCTAGATATAACGTTCTAACCTAACGTTCTTAGAACGTTCTTTGAAGGTTTTGACTAACGTTTGAACAAACCTAGATATAACGTTCTAACCTAACGTTCTTAGAACGTTCAACAAACGTTCCCTTTGCCATCTGCCAGTTTCTACACAAAGTATTTTCACACTGGTTTATTTTTCTGTTTTAAACGTTTTGTCAGTTTTTTTAAACAGCTCGAGCTGTTTTTTTATATTGTGTATATATATATATATATATATATATATATATATATATAGTATATTGTTATTATTATTATTGAGCATGCATCAGGGTATTATTATTATCATCATTATTATTATCATTATTCAATTTTATTCTGCGTTACTCCAGGCGTACGTGAAACGTGAAGTACTGCTTTCTGCCCTTTTTTTTTGTACGTTCCAACCAATCAACGCCACTCTTGCTTATCAGGTTGCATGTGAACTTTGTCCTAACCAATCAACGCCACTCTTGTTTATCGAGGGAAGTAGCATGTCATCATATCCAACCAATCAACGCTTCGCGCGCTTCGTTCAAATGTAGCTACATCCTGTTCATCTGCTGCTGGGACAAGAAGCTGTTGTTGTGGACTCAGCGCTCGTAAAACTTGCTTTTTATTAGACGTCGACTGGTCTGACTCTGGACGACGACTGGACATTCAGTTGGAAGTTGAAGAAGGTAATCTGTTCTGTTTTCTTTATTTGCTAGCTGTTTTAGCCACTTGAATGAACAAAACCTGCTGTTGCTAAAAGCTAAGCTAACAACGAGCTAAAACGGGTGTTTATGCTGCTGAGGCAGATAATTTGAGGCAAGTAAAACACTGCAGGTTAGGTTATTCTAGCGTTTAAATAAGCCATATAATGTATGCTACGAGTTATTTTTTATTTTTTTGGCTTAGTTCCTGGATGGTTTTTCAAAGAGACAAGGCCCCGCATCCTCTCGATGTTGCGTCGCATTAACACACATGCCATAGCCAGCAGAACAATAACCGCAGCCAGGCTGAAATACTAATTTACTTTAAATACGTATTTCAGCAACATACTGTTTTTGTAGCTGCTTAAACAAGAGGCTGAAGGAAGACCTCTCATTCACACAGTCTTGAGAGGTCTTGAGAGTCAATTACTTTCTGACAGTTTCATTAAAGATTTACTGGTACAGTACATGAGATATTTTACTAACAGTTTGAAAGTGGCTGATAGGTAGTTATTTTAGATTTCTTGTAAACCTGTCTTAAAATGTAAGGGGTTCTGGACTTTGCAGGGGTCTGAAACCTGCGGCTCTGGAGCCACATGTGGCTCTTTGGTCCCTCAGCAGTGGCTCTTCCAAGCTTTGATCAAAAATAACTTTAAACTGAATTTTATTTGTTCTTATAACAACAAAAAGGGCTAGTTTTAGCAGTTTTTCCTGTCTTTTCCTTTGCAAATGTGTGAATACTAGAACTAATAGAAGGAGTAAAACATAAGTTAACTTTATTTATTCAAAGTAGGATATTTAATTTTTCCACAATTAAAATAATTTACCTAGACCTGCATAGTTCATTATTTTATTTTTTAATTGGGAAAGATCACATTATTTTTCCTTCTTTATGATAATCTGGTCTTTTTTAGTCTTAAAATGTAAAAATATCAACAAATCATTAGACATTTTCAGCTTTACAATGGCCAGAAAACTACCGGTCAGAAAATTGTCCTCTCACAAACTTAAAGTGGTCTGTGGTGATGTTTAATCATTATTTGGTTAACAAGATCCATGTGTTTTGCAGGTGCCTGTTGTGCCGGATGTAGAAGTCCCAAGGCGAAAGGTGAAGTCTCTACGGACTACCAGCTCAGCCTTGCTGGTTGGAGATCTACGGGAGAGAGTTATTGGCCAATTGAAGTTTGACTGGGAGGCAATCGGGGGCTCATAAAGATGTGGAGTCAAAGCCTTTGGCCAACACAAAGCTTGATACTTGGTGAGTGTATATAATGTAGGACAAAACTCTGCTCTCTCCTCACCATCCTACTACCTCCTGCAGCTCTTCTTCATCAATCACCTGTACATAGGGGTGTAACTAGGGATGTCCCGAGCCGATCACGTGATCCGGAAATCGGTCCCGATCACGTGATTTCAGACTCGACTCGACTCGGGCGTTACACACCGATCAGGGATCGGATATATATGTGTATATTTATTCTAAACACAAACGGGAATATTATATTAACTGTATGTTGAGTTACAGAGTCAAATTGTCTCGGAACAAAACATGCACAATAGTTTTGCAGCAGTGCCTGCCGTAAAGCAGTGCCTGCCGTAAAGCGGTGACTGTCGTAAAAAAGAAGCGGAACGCGGCATTAACTTGAAGTGGAGGCAGCGATGTCTGTCGTGTGGAGATATTTTAAAGTGGATGACAAATGGAAAGTTCGTATTTCATAAGGAGGTAAGGAAAAGGCTGCATTTAACACAACAAACCTGATTAGGCACATCAGAAACAAACACCTGACACAATGCACAGAGTTTAACCAGACAACCCAGCCCAGCTCACGCTGCAAGAGGCTTTATAATTTATATTTATCTCATAAAGAAAAACATACACTTCCTTCTGTGAAGCCACAGGAGGAGAGTTAAGGAGTGCTGTTCAGAAAAGCATGTTACTAGCCTTATTTTATAAAACTGACACTTTAAGTTTCTTATTTGTTTACATGCCTGCTCAGGTTCTGGTTCTGCTCAGGTTCTGGTTCTGCTCTGGTTCTGCTCAGGTTCTGGTTCTGCTCAGGTTCTGGTTCTGCTCAGGTTCTGGCCAGGTTCTGGTCAGGTTGTGGTCATGTTCTGGTATTTTAAGTTGAGCTGCTTATTTTAAATTAGACATTTATACTGTTGCACTAAACTTCAATGTGAAGAATTTTATTTTAAATCTTATTACTTGATTGTTCAATCTACCTCACAGAAGTACTCTGTTAAATGTTAAGGTAAATAAAATAAAAATTAAGGGACATCTGGATCTGTTTCTTTTTTTTCCCCTTAATTTTAAAAATGTATTTTAGAAGTATCGGATCGGGACTCTGTATCGGCCAATTCCTAAAATTAAAGGACTCTGACTCGGGGCCAGAAAAACCTGATCGGGACATCCCTAGGTGTAACGATACACAAAACTCACGAGACGAGACGAGAAAATCACAGATCTTGCGAGAACGAGACGAGATTTTAACATTAGTTCAAGAAAACTTCAAAGATCGGTTTTATGCCGCAAAAAGGCTTTTATTCTGTTTTAACATGTATTACAAACCCAACTGATGTCTTCATTTTACTGATTGAATCTCCTTAGACCTTAGAACGTTCAACTTTGTTTAAAAAAATAGATATTCACGCAGGACTTTCCAAAACTGACTCTGCAGCCGTCAGAGTCAGAGAGTCTTTATTGTCATTTGCACCGCATGTGGTACATGTGATGAAAACGAGATTATGTACACGGGGTCCCAGTTACATCCAACAACAAATGTAAGAGAAAAACAGTAATAACATCTAGAATTAACTAAGAAAAACATCAACTAGTAATACACTAAGCCTAGTATAGTGGAAATAAACAGCAGCACGAACATGAGTTTGTATGAGCAGATGGTCACAGCAACAAGAAAACAGATCAGCATCAGCACAATGTGATATTTTGCAGTGTTTATTTTTTATTTTATTTTTATTTATTCATGAGTCTAACAGCCTCAGGGTAGAAGCTGTTCCTCAGTCTAGTGGTTCTACATTTGATGCTCCTCAACCTCCGTCCTGAGGGGAGTGGGGCAAAGAGTGAGTGTGCTGGGTGAGTGAGGTCTTTCATGATGCAGGTGGCTCTTTTCCTGCATCTGGAGGTGTAAATGTCTGTGATGGTGGGGAGACTGACTCCAACAGACTTCTGTGCAGCCTTCACCACTCTCTGTAGAGCTTTCCTCTCTGCAACTGTGCAGCCTCCATGCCACACATTGATGCTGGAGCACAGGACGCTCTCCACTGCACACCTGTAGAACGAGGTGAGAACTGGGCTGCTCAGACCAGCACGTCTCAGCCGTCTGAGGAAGTAGAGTCTCTGATGACCTTTCTTGATCAGGCTGGTGGTGTTGTTGCTCCAGCTGAGGTTATCATTCAAGTGTACACCCAAGTATTTGTAGCTGGAGACCACTTCCACTGCAGACCCACCTATTTTCAGTGGGGCGTGGGTGTGTTTGTTCCTTCTGAAGTCCACAATCATCTCCTTTGTCTTCTTCACATTCATGTGAAGATTATTCTCTTTGCACCAGCTCTCCAGGTGTTCCACCTCCTGTCTGTAGCTGGACTCATCATTGTTTGTGATGCATCCCACCACCGCTGTATCATCTGCAAACTTAACAATATGACAGCCTGGAAGTGTGGCTGTACAATCATATGTGAGCAGAGTGAACAGAAGGGGGCTCAGCACACATCCTTGAGGAGAGCCAGTGCTGAGGGTTATGGTGGAGGAGGAGAAGTTGTGGATCTTCACGGACTGTGGTCTGTCTGTTAAGAAGTCTAGTACCCAGTTACAAATAGAGGGGCTTAGTCCAAGTGTAGATAGTTTGTCTATCAGAGTTTGGGGGATCATGGTGTTGAAGGCAGATGTGAAGTCCACAAAGAGCAGACGCACGTATGAGTCCTTCTGATCCAGGTGGGTGAGAGCAGTGTGGGCCACGGAAGAAATGGCGTCCTCTGTTTATCGGTTCTCACGGTATGCGTATTGATGAGGGTCCTCGTTGATGTTGACAGTTTTCTTGATGTGGGACATGACCAGTTTCTCAAAACATTTAGCGACTATCGGGGTGAGGGCCACTGGTCTATAGTCATTCAGACCAGTCACTGTGGAGCTCTTTGGGACTGGGATGATGGTGGCGGTCTTCAGGCAGGTGGGAACTGACTCCAGTGCAAGTGAGGTGGTGAAGATGTCAGCCAGCACCTCACAGAGCTGGTCCGCACATTCCTTCAGAACTTTCCCTGGGATGTTGTCTGGTCCGGTTGCTTTATGAGGATTAATCTTCCTGAGACTGCCTCTCACTTCTGCTGCGGTCACTCTGAGATGCTCTTCATCTGGTGATGAGGTGAGTCTGGTGCTAGCTGGTCTGTTTGGATCATCAAAACGTGCATAAAACTTATGCACGTAAACTTAAACTAACTCACTCACCAGTGTTGCCAGATTGGGCGGTTCACCGCGATTTTCCTTCTTACTTTTGCGGGTAGAGATTGCTTTGGGTGGGTGGGACTCTATCTGGCAACACCGGTCACACCGGTGTTTACACGCGTGTCTTTACATTCGGGGCAGCGTCGGGACCCTCCATCAATGTAGAGGCGTCTGCGGCACCCTCCATCAGTAGTTGGGGCGTCTTCTATAGCAACTTCATCCGGCGAAGCCATGCTGTCCGTGACGCTGACTTGCTAGGGGCTCTGCTAGCATTAGCATCTCTCGAGACAACGTTACCTCTCAACGAGAGATATCGCGGGAGTTTAATATCGCGAGATCTCGTACAACGAGATCTCGTTACACCCCTACCTGTACATCACCACCTTGTGCCTAACAGTGAGTTGAACTTGTTTTCTGTCTGTTTTCTGTTTTTATTGCAGGTCATGACCCTGCTTTAACTTCACATGTTCATGTTTGTGTCTCTTTCAACAGACAAAACCTGTTGGCACCTGATGTCATGGGCAGACCTGTGTCCTCTGCTCTCTCCTCACCATCCTCCTGCAGCTCCTCTCCATCATCACTTGTGCGTCACCACCTTGTGCCTAACAGTGAGTTGAACTTGTTTTCTGTCTGTGTTTTCTGTTTTTATTGCAGGTCATGACCCTGCTTTAACTTCACATGTTCATGTTTGTGTCTCTTTCAACAGACAAAACCTGTTGGCACCTGACGTCATGGGCAGACCTGTGTCCTCTGCTCTCTCCTCACCATCCTCCTGCAGCTCCTCTCCATCATCACCTGTGCGTCACCACCTTGTGCCTAACAGTGAGTTGAACTTGTTTTCTGTCAGTGTTTTCTGTTTTTATTGCAGGTCATGACCCTGCTTTAACTTCACATGTTCATGTTTGTGTCTCTTTCAACAGACAAAACCTGTTGGCACCTGACGTCATGGGCAGACCTGTGTCCTCTGCTCTCTCCTCACCATCCTCCTGCAGCTCCTCTCCATCACTTGTGCGTCACCACCTTGTGCCTAACAGTGAGTTGAACTTGTTTTCTGTCTGTGTTTTCTGTTTTTATTGCAGGTCATGACCCTGCTTTAACTTCACATGTTCATGTTTGTGTCTCTTTCAACAGACAAAACCTGTTGGCACCTGATGTCATGGGCAGACCTGTGTCCTCTGCTCTCTCCTCACCATCCTCCTGCAGCTCCTCTCCATCATCACTTGTGCGTCACCACCTTGTGCCTAACAGTGAGTTGAACTTGTTTTCTGTCTGTGTTTTCTGTTTTTATTGCAGGTCATGACCCTGCTTTAACTTCACATGTTCATGTTTGTGTCTCTTTCAACAGACAAAACCTGTTGGCACCTGACGTCATGGGCAGACCTGTGTCCTCTGCTCTCTCCTCACCATCCTCCTGCAGCTCCTCTCCATCACCTGTGCGTCACCACCTTGTGCCTAACAGTGAGTTGAACTTGTTTTCTGTCTGTGTTTTCTGTTTTTATTGCAGGTCATGACCCTGCTTTAACTTCACATGTTCATGTTTGTGTCTCTTTCAACAGACAAAACCTGTTGGCACCTGATGTCATGGGCAGACCTGTGTCCTCTGCTCTCTCCTCACCATCCTCCTGCAGCTCCTCTCCATCATCACTTGTGCGTCACCACCTTGTGCCTAACAGTGAGTTGAACTTGTTTTCTGTCTGTGTTTTCTGTTTTTACTGCAGGTCATGACCCTGCTTTAACTTCACATGTTCATGTTTGTGTCTCTTTCAACAGACAAAACCTGTTGGCACCTGACGTCATGGGCAGACCTGTGTCCTCTGCTCTCTCCTCACCATCCTCCTGCAGGTCCTCTCCATCATCACCTGTGCTTCAACACCTTGTGCCTAACCCTGTCATGTATCCACATCAATGACTGCTGCCAAAACAGGAAAACACACCTGACCTGATGGACAGACCTGCTCTCATCAAGACCACACACCTGACCTGAACTCACATCTGGACTCCCATGTACCCATCATTCAGTGTTTCCCCTACCATTATACAAGCGGGGTGCGCCACCCCGTCAACAGAACTGAGCACCCCGCCTACCAGACCAAACTTGACCCACCCACCCAGCACTGGCATTGCACTAAGCTAGCAGCACAAAATACAGGCTCTCTAGCTAAAAAGCTAAAGGGAGCGCTCACGTTGCCTCTCCCCTCGTGCTGAATGCCCCCTGCCCCTACAAGCTGCACTCAGACGTGTCCGTCCCCCGTCAACAAAAATCATGGATGAGATGAGCACTCCGCCATGGCAAGTTAACTAGGGGAAACACTGCATCATTCATGGTTGAATCATTGCTCAATGGCTAAGCTGTTCCATCTGATCCATGAGAACCACCTAATAAGCCTGTCTACCTCAACTTCAATCAAAGTAAGGGAATTTTTGATGCTTTTTTTGTGCTGCTTCTAGCTTTTTAAAGTTCCTGGACTGTACACTAAGGCACTGGTTTTTCATACATGATG
>JBBPBX010014270.1:0-30995 GCA_038048925.1 Garcialebias charrua
ATGATAGTAGATAGTGCTCAGTGCTTAGTGTATTTTTAGCTAATGTTTATCTTAGTTCATATCTTAGTTACCGTTTTTATTTTACTTTTTATTGTTGTAACTGGGACCCTGTGTACATAATCTCGTTTCATCACATGCGGTGCGAATAACAATACCTGACTCTGAACTGTGGTATTTAAATATTTGATCTAGTTAAACGAGCAAAATCAAGGAAATAAACCGTCAAGACGCTCCCATTTCAGCTTTAGGGAATATCAATACACAAGTCTTGTTGTGAAGAATTGTTTGATTCACAACATTCGAGTAAAGAAAAGATATTACAACTATTTACACACACTAGGACAGAGGAACAACCATACAATACATACAACCAAAATGTGTTTTTATTTACTCCCTGCAAACAGTTAGGGTCTTCTCTTTAACTATAAAACAACATTTTATAAAAGTTAAACTTGTACATGGACCAAATAATTTATACAGGAGAACATTTTATTTCTTTACCTTCTACAATTATACGTCACTTAAGTTCAAAGCAATGCAAATAAGTTTTTTAAATCTAAAAAGTTATAATTTCTCCAGAATACAGAAAATAAGTTAAGTTATAAGCAATAACAGACATTTTACACATGTCTGCACTGGACCCGTTTAGATCTTAATTACCATACTGCTATTTTTATATTTTCTGGTTGTTTTTTACATCTTGTGTGATTCCTTGTGTTTGCTTCTTTGTACAATTTCCTGCACAACCAATAAAGTTCCAACTTATCTGGTCTTATCTTAATACGCTTTAAGATTAGCAATATTTAACAGCAGTAAAAGAACAAATTAAAACACAAAATTGCCATATAAAACTATTTATCCCCTACAGCAAACTGTGGAGTTTATTTTACGGTACCGGTAGTTCCCATTTCCTGAAGATGATAGAAGTACAGGTGCTGCTCATAAAATTAGAACAACATGAAAATGTTGATTTATTTCAGTAATTCCATTCAAAAAGTGAAGCTTGTAGATTTTATTCATTCGTTACACACAGAGTGATATATTTCAAATGTTTATTTTTTTATGTTGATGATTATAACTGACAACTAATGAAAACCCCAAATTCAGTATCTCGGAAAATTAAAATATTGTGAAAAAGTTCAATATTGAAGACACCTGGTGTCACACTCTGTGTCATCCTCGACACCACTCTCCTTCACTTCACACATCAACAATGCTACTCGGTCTGCCTATTTCCACCTCCGTAATATTAACAGTCTCCGTCCTTCTCTCACGCCCCGCTCCACAGCCATCCTGGTGCACAGTCTTGTGACTTCCCGTATCGATTACTGCAACTCCCTTCTCTACGGCCTCCCCAACAAATCTCTCCACAAGTTACAGATGGTCCAGAACTCAGCTGCCCGTGTCATCACTCAAACCTCCTACTATAACCACATCACTCCTGTCCTGCAGCAGCTCCACTGGCTCCCGGTTAAATCACGCATCATCTTCAAAATTCTACTTCTCACGTTCAAATCTATCCACAACCTTGCCCCTCCTTATCTATCTGACCTCCTACAAATCTCCATCCCATCACGCTCTCTCAGATCCTCCTCTTCACTACATCTCCATGTACCCTCTGCCCGCCTCTCCACCATGGGGAGCAGGGCCTTCACCTGCTCTGCCCCTCACCTCTGGAACGCTCTACCACCAGACCTTCGAAACACCACCTCCCTTTCTCTGTTCAAGACAGCCCTGAAAACACATCTCTTTAGACTAGCTTATTAACTTTACTACTAAATGTATTTTATATTCTTTTGTATTTTATATTCTTTATTTAGTTTATATTTCAATTTGTTCCTGCTTTTATGTTTGAACTGGGTTTGTTTTTACACAACCTCTTTTAAGTGTCCTTGGGTGTCCTGAAAGGCACTTTTAAATAAAATGATGATGATTATTATTATTATTATTAATCAGCTAATTAAATCAAAACACCTGCAAAAGCCTTTAAATGGTCTCAGTCTAGTTATGTAGGCTTATTATTATTATTATTAATCAGCTAATTAAATCAAAACACCTGCAAAAACCTTTAAATGGTCTCAGTCTAGTTATGTAGGCTACAAAATCATAGGGAAGACTGCTGACTTGACAGTTGTCCAAAAGACGACCATCGACACCTTGCACAAGGAGGGCAAGACAAAAGATAATTGCTAAAGAGGTGAAAGGAAGGAAAAGACGTGGTAGAAAAAAAAGTTTACAAGCAATAGATAACTGCACCCTGGAGAAGATTGTGAAACAAAACCTATTCCAAAATGTGAGGGCGATTCACAAAGAACGGACTGCAGCTGGAGTCAGTGCTTCAAGAACCACCATGCACAGACATATGCAAGACAAGGGGTTCAGCTGTCACATTCCTTGTGTCAAAACACTCTTGAACAAGAGACAGTGTCAGAAGCATCTTGTCTGGGACTGCTGCTGAGTGGTCCAAAGTCTCTGATGAAAGTAAATTTTGCATTTCCTTTGGAAATCAAGGTTCCAGAGTCTGGAGGAAGAGGAGAGGCACATAATCCACGTTGCTTGAGATCCAGCGTCAAGTTCCACAGTCAGTGATGGTTTGGGGTGTCATGTCATCTGCTGGTGTTGGTCCACTGTGTTTTCTGAGGTTCAAGGTCAACACAGCGGTCTACCAGGAAGTTTTAGAGACTTCATGCTTTCTGCTGCTGACCAACTTTATGGAGATGCAGATTTCATTTTCCAACAGGACTTGGCACCTGCACACAGTGTCAAAGCCACCGGTACCTGGTTTAAGGACCATGGTATCCCTGTTCTTAATTGGCCAGCAAACTCACCTGACCTTAACCCCAAAGAAAATCTACGAGTTATTGTGAAGAGAAAGATGTGATACACCAGACCCAACAATTCAAAAGAGCTGAAGATCACTATCAGAGCAACCTGGACTCTCATAACACCTGAGCAGTGCCAAAGACTGATCCACTCCATGTTACGCTGCATTGCTGCAGTGATCCAGGCAAAAGGAGCAACAACTAAGTATTGATGCTGTACATGCTCATACTTTTCATGTTCATACTTTTCATGTTCATACTTTTCAGTTGGTCAACATTGCTAAAAATCCTTTTTTTTTAAATTGGTCTTAATATTCTGATTTTCCGAGATATTGAATTTGAGGTTTTCATTAGTTGTCCATTATAATCATCAACATTAAAAGAAATAAACATTTGAAATATATCAGTCTGTGTGTAATGAATGAATATAATCTACAAGTTTCACTTTTTGAATCATACCTGCAAACTCAGAAGGGATGAAAAAGGTGACAAACGTTGAATTTGAATAAAGTAGATGCCATTTCCTGCATTCTTGTGTATTTTAACAAGTTGTTAAACATCTATGTTTACTACATGTAAACACTTGATTCAATAACTATTTTAGAGACATCTAACAAAATAAAGTCAGGTCCTGTGGACAGATTAAAAAATTGTTTAAATTATTATTGATCATGCATCAGGATATTTTAGAGACACCTCATTCAACTAGTTCATATAGACATCATCCTGTTTTTAAACTCACTCCTGTGGCTAAGATAATGAAATTAATGTGACAATTTATCACAGTGGCTTTAGGGGTGCAATTGACTTTTAATTTGTTAATTTTTATTTAGTTTTATTTGTAACACAACATGCCATTTTACTAAACAATGGTGACACTCAACTGCATGTATAAAAATATTAACTTTACCCAATGAACAGGGGACATTTTAATAACGGCCGTGGGGGCGGCCGTGGCACAGTGGTAATGGCAGTCGACCCCCAATCGGAAGGTCGGAGGTTCGAGTCCCGCATCCGCCCACCATGTGTCGTTGTGTCCCTGGGCAAGACACTTAACCCCGAGTTGCTCCCGGTAGGTCTGGATAGCGCCCTACAAGGCAGGCTACCACTAACGGTGTATGAATGTCTGAATGAATGGGTAGATGGCTCGTATTGTAAAGCGCTTTGGGGCTCCTCACAGGGGGCTGGAAGGCGCTATATAAATAAGCTCCATTTACCATTTACCATAACCGCCAACAGTGAATTTAGGAGGGGCTTTTTAGTTTTCCGATTTGATACACACCGTGGTGAAGTTAGTTCGCGACTCCGTCGTGTTTTCATCAGCGTGGTTCTCCCGTGTCGTCAATTTCAAAACTGCATGTTGCCTGTTTTTTTTATCTTTGTGAAGCTTCAAGAGCTCCAACACGTTGGAGGAGTTGGCTCGAACAGTTTTCTCTGCTCTCTTCAGACTCCCTCGCGCTCTGTTGAACCTCCGCGTGCGACTCGCGCAGAGCTCTGGACTCACGACACGCTGCAGTTTTTTTTAATTTTACTTCAGTTCAAAGATTTCGCTGTCGTCTCCTCCCCCCCGTCTATCCTGAGGTTGTGATTGGCCAACATGTCACGCTCCAACAAAGATGTTTTATCATCGACAAGATGCCTTGCTGTCTTGAAATCCATTCAGTGGGAAATGATGCATTCTACCGTAATCTGTCACGGGTCCTCCCCCAAAAACAAAAACTCATCGGATCTACACGAATCGCGTAAATGATATATTTTGCTTTGAAAACGGCGAATTTCGCCAAAAGGCGACTAGTTTGCAGGTATGTTGAATGGAATTACTGAATAAATCAACTTTTTCATGATATTCTAATTTTATGACCAGTCAACTTGAGGCTAACTACTTTTAGATCAATAAACTTCCTAAAAATCAATTATCGTTGTTTTCCCCATTAAACAAATATTGCTTTTAGATAAACTAATAATTCAAAGCTTTCTCTAAAGATCTAACTGCTGGGCAGTAGAAGAGTCTAATTTAGTCAACACCTACCAAAGCATTTGCTCAGATTGGTCTGTTTGTCAATGAAGACTTTGGCAGAGACCACATTTCCAAAAGGCATGAACATCTGCAGAAGATCTTGGTCCCCAAACTCCTGCGGCAGGTGGTAGATGAACAGGTTGGCACCCTCTGGACCTACTCCATTCAGTAAGAAAAACAGTAACTCAAGTTACTTACAAACACTTGGTGCATGTGTGAAGATCATCAATGCTGATTGCTGAAGTGAGTAAAGACCTGACGGTGTCGGTGTGTTCAGGGCTACTCACCTTCCTTCTGACTGCCAGTCATGCTCTGCTGCAGCAGAGACTGGTTGTAGAGGGAGGGGAGGGCCGAGGCTGTGTACTGCTGCATCCCTGAGTAGGCCTGGGTCAGAGCGTCCATAGAGCTGGCAGCTGACCCGTTGGCCATGGAGGCCCCCAGGCCACCATTCATGGCCCCCATACCTGTAACGTCAAGGCAAACTAATGAGCTAATAGCACAAAAACATGACACCTTTCAGAAATGTCTTTTGTTGTGGTGACAAAACTCAAGAATGATGTTTTGTTTTTGTAACATCACAAATTTGTTACGTCAATCAACATGGAAGACGGTGAAACGTTGGCAATCATCTCAACATCGTTTGATCAAACATTAGAGGAGGATGATTCTTACCACCCATGCTGCTTGTGAGAGCGTTCAGGCTGTTGAGGCCCATAGAGGTGCCAGTCAGACCCTGCAGTGTACCCAGAGATGCCAAGGTGTTCATAGCATTACCAGCACTGGACCCTGCCGACCCTGGGGTCAAATAAATATTAAATTAAATATTAACTTTTGGCTTCCTTACAACAAAGTGTGACAAATGTGAATGAATGGCATGACAGTGAGGGGAGCATTGAAATATTTGTCTTAATGAGGAGAGGAGTGGCTACAGGGTATACTGTATACAGAAATTCTCAAGTTTAATTTAATACCTTTTTAATACCATCACAATATTTTTTTATACCATCACAATATTTTTTTATACCATCACAATATTTTTATATTACCATCACAACACTGAGCTGCAACCGTAGCGGCAACCTCTTGTATTTCAGTTCAGAGCAACCAATTGTAAAGTGATCGATTACGGTCATTTCCTTCCTAAATTTTGGTAGTACATGTAGTTTTATAACAATTACTTGATACGTCAATTTGCTTCTTGCCTCAATAAAAGCACTGACCTATTTGTTATTTAAATCTAACCCAAGATAAAAAGTTAATTGTTCCCCCACATAACATACAAACCAAAAACTGTAAACTTGAAAACAGAACAGTTTAGTTAAAAGAATTTTAAAACATGCACAATTCAAAAAGAGAGGGAGAAAAAGAATACTGTATTTTTCATCCTGTAAGTCGCAGTTTTTTGCATACCATAATTTACATGCCTTGCAACTTATAGGCTGAAGTGACATACAGTATTTATGGATTTTTTTCCCATTTTTATAAACTATTTTTAGCTGAGATATGACCGTTTACATTCATTCTGACTGAAAAGAAAAAAAAACAGCAATACTTGATGGGCCCCATAGTAGTAATAGTTGTATGGCATGCTGTTGGCTGTTGTATCATGTAATAGGAAAACATGCCTATAATGACAAATTTAAAAAAAGTTCAAGACAAAAACAGCTGGACTTTATTTATTATACTATTTATTATACTATACTTTATTTTTTATTGTTTTTTCTTGCACTTTTTAGAATTCACCATGTCCTGGATGACTGAGAATCTTCTCTAGCTATTAATGACTCAATCGGCCTGCCATATCCTCCCCACCTTTCTGCTCTCTGCTTGGAACCTTCAATCCAGCTGCACCACAGCGGCGAAATGCAGTTAATTTAACGATTAAGGTGCATTTATTAAAAAAACGTTAGACTGAGACACACATTTGCTATAATTTCGAGCTAACAAATAATTGTTTAGGTACTTTTCTTGATAAATGTCAGAGGATCAAGGCGCGTTCCTCTCTCCCGTTTCTTTTGACAGACATGAAGCCTCGGTCAGCTGTACGTGCGAACGCACACTGACCAACGACATGACGTCATTGTTTTAGTGCAGGTCCTACTCGGAACATAAAATTAGAAAAGATAAATAAATTCACAGACATTTTTTTAGACGACAGAACGAGAAAAATATAGTTGTGTAGGTTTAAAAACAATGTATACCTCGTCAGATGACTTTTATTACTTTTTAATACTTTTTAATGGCCTTCATTTGTGTTAATTTCATTTACTACCTTTTAATACCTTTTACAACCCCGCGGATACCCTGGGCCATTAGAAAAGCAAACGTGTCCAGATTAGAAATAAATGACGTCTCGTAAAATGTTGTGGCTGATTAAAGCCCATAAAATAAATTAGCAGGGGATGAGGGTCATTAGGCAAGTAGCTGATGAGGGGCAGGGGCGGACTGTGGACTTTTAGTCCTAAACGGTCAATCATTTTTATCTTTTACAGTTATAGAACATCAGAAGGCAAAAACAACCAGATAAATAAAAAAAACATTTTTTTTTTAATTACCGGTATTCATATAGCTCAGTACCTAAAGTAATGCTCAGACTAAAAATTCAGCTCGTGCTGCTGTTGAATTTACCTGGACTACCCATACCCCCCAGAGCTCCACTGTTTGCAGATGTACCGTAGTTGGCTGAACTTTGGCTGCCAGTACCCTGGGCTGCAGCTGCGGCCGCGGCCAACGTGGCCAAGTTCTGCAGCTGAAGGGGATTCACACCTCCTGGGAACACAGAGTGATTTTAGAAAAGAGACATGCTTGTGCTTACGTTTCTGCAGACAAATGGAACATCAAAAACACAACCCAGAAAACATGCAACATTTCAAACGGAGCGTTTCTGAGTTGGATCGGGGATATTCTTAAAGCTACGTGGACAAAACATGCCAGCACGTTATTCTGGGACATCTTCAGGATGCTACAGCTATCTGACTAAATGTCGAACAGCTATGTGCACCCTGCTCTAAAACACAACGACAGGACTGTGCTTTCAAGGTGCAGCTTCTATTTATACCTCCATCATGAAAATACAGTATTAACTGTAAGCTCAGACATTAAATCACACCTACAAACAAAAACAGCTGCACTGTGCTTTCAGCTCATCCCGACTTGCATCTATTCAGTCAGCCTCTGTAGGTTTACAGTAGCTGCACTGATTTTTAACACGCCACTGATCTAAAGCCATTCGCAGTGCCTGAAACTGTGCACGCAGAAAGAACGGTGTCGGAGCTGGTGACAGGAAAAGTGGTAGCTTCATAATTTACAGGCCAAGTCTTGAGAACAGTCGTTTTGACACAAACGGTATAAGCTCACCTCCTAGCCTCTGAAGGTTATTGAAGCTGCCTTGATTACTGGTCGACGTGGCCTGCTGGAGCAACTGTGGAGAACATACAGCACAAATTAACTAAAAATACATGCAGGGATTGAGCAGCCATTTTAGATATACAACAAGTTTATTTAGAGCATCTAAACTAAGGCCAAGCCTGACGCCATGTTCCTTCACACTAACAGAGAAAATAATTCATAAAATGCTGCATTTGCTTTTAAACGTTAAAGGATAATTTTCCTGTAATCAAAACGCATAGTTCTTAAATGATGAAATGGCAGCTTGACAGTTCTTTTCCTGGTTTTCTTGGCAGAAAAATAATCAGCTCGCCTGTTCATGTTTAAGTCACGTGGTCTTTGGCTCAGAATTACAAAAGTCACGTGTCACCATTCTTTAGCCAGAACACAAACTGAGTGGGAAGATGTTCCTACTCCGGGCCAAGGGAATCAGTTTATAGTTCTGGTATGATTACAAACAATATTTTAAATTTTCCACTCTGACTGAAACCAAACACCCAAGAACAAATGTTAAAACATCAGTCACCCCCACCATCACACCCTTTTTGTCTCATTTTTACAGCTATTGCTGTAGCCGTGTAGTTTTTCTACAAAGCCACAATCAAAATAGTCTTCAAACCTCTACTACATGACATATTTCCATGTGCTTCTATTTACCTAGTTCTATTTCCATGTTTTCTAACTAGGGCTGGACGATATGGCCAACATTTTTATCACGATATAGTTCTTAATTTCGGTCGATATCGATATAATTCGATATAGATATAAACAATATAAAAGCCTAAAAAAAACTATAAACTATACAAATAAATTAATGTTCCCCTTGTATTTGTATTTAGCCTCCAAAAAGATGGAAATCACCATCAAATAAACATAAAATTCTCAACCCAATAATTCTCAGTCGGGTCATCTGGACAGTTTATTTTTTATAGAAACGTTTCATCCTCCATCCAGTTTCTATAAAAAAGAAACTGTCCAGATGACCTGACTGTGAATTATTGGATTTGGTACGTGGATTATTGAGCATGAACTTTCTTGCCATAAAATTCTCAACTGTGTCAATATTAATAGTTTTAACTTTAAACAAGAACTTTAAAATTTACAGCATTGACATTCATAGTTAATTAAATAAAACTTTTGGGTGTTGTTATTGATGAGAAGCTGACATGGAAATCTCATGGAAATTACTTAAGAATAAAAATAACAAAATCAATTGCATTACTGTATAAAGTAAAATAGTTTTTGAATGACAAAGTTTTGAATATATTGTATAATGTAATGATTGTTCCATATTTAATCTGTTGTATTGAAGTTTGGGGAAAAGCATGTAAAACTATTACAAACCCTGTTTTTATTTTACAAAAAAGAGCTGTAAGAATTATTAGTAGGAACGTGCTATGGTCACACATCAAATATATTTTTTCATCAATTGAAATTATTAAAATTTTATGATTTGGTTGAACAAAGTAATTTACAAGTCATGTATAAAACTAAAACAAATATTACCCCCAAATATTCAATTAAAATTTGTTTAAAAAGTTATTAAACCCTGTAAATGTTTGTAAAATCTTCATTTAGAACTATAAGGAGCTGAGTTGTAAATCAGGAAACAGGATTGTGTTGACTTGATATCACCATAAACATTTCTAAAACTATTTTATACATTTTAAAAGATGATTAAATCAAAGTTGTTGGGAAGGTGTGGTGCAGGTGAAGTGAAGGTTGTTGTGTTTGTAGTTATTTTGTATTTTTTAAACAAGGGGCAGATATAACACTATTTTCGTCTTTCTGCACATTTTCATTCAGTGTTTTTTTTTTTTCTGATGAATTTGTTTTATTTTGAATAAAAAAACATGCAGCGCTGGGGCTGTTTGTTTACGTTGTAGTTTCAGGGAAACGTTGGCTCAAACTTTATTGTTCTTCATCTTCTGACTCTCATCATATTATATCGAGTGGAAACTCTTCAGATTAAACAAGTTAGAATAGATGTTCCCACCGCTAGTTAGAACGACTTTGTCACGTTTTGCAAAATAAAGAAACCGAGTAAGACTCGCTGCAGATGAGACCTGCAGTTTAACAAAACCGAACTACGTCCACACCGACGAATTAGTCTTTCCTCTCATCAGTGATGTCGTCTCTTTCTCTTCGCTTGTGAAACTTTGTTCAGTCACATTCTGACGGTCATGAGCACTCGTTTGACTCGTTTTGAAGCGAAAACTTAACGCGCTTTGGAGACTAGCTTAGCTTTTAGCCTGCTACCGCTAACGCCTGCTGCTGGAGTGAGCGCTGCGTAACAACGACGTCACCACGCACGTTTTGTGTCACAGCTTTTTCTGTCCGGGCGGGTTGTTGAAGCAGCCGCTCCAACCCGAACAGAAACAGAAAAACGTAAAATCCTATCGAAATATCGAAAATATGCTTAAACTTCATATCATCATTATTGAATAAAAGTATATCGCGATATTTATCGTTATTGAATTATTGTCCAGCACTATTTCTAACCTTGTAGTTCCAGCTCTGTGCAGTCATTAGTTGATAAGAATATTTTGCAGAGGTTTTAATTGTGCCAGGTGTAACCTTTTTGTTGTGATTTTTCAGATTTTATCGTTTGCTATTAACCAGCTCATTGTTTAACCTTTAGTTTTTACCCATAGTATATAAATAAAACTAACAGTACAGGAGTAATTACATGTATGCAGCTCCTCTAAAATGTGCATTTGAGCATCACTTACAGCTAGGTATTGTGGCGTCAGGGTCCCGAGCCCTGCCAGGTTTCCCCAGGGGGCGTTGTTAAGTTGCTGGATTTGATGCACTAGCTGCTGCTGCAGGCGACGCTGCTCCTTATCCCTCTGCGTGTCTGCAAACTTCGCCACCAAAGGCGAGGAGCAGCCCTGAAGCAGTAAGAGGTAGGAGACGTTAGACCAGTTTCAAAGCACACAACGGTATTAATCATTTCATCAACAATGCAGTCACACTGTGACAAGAAATTAGCTTTGACATGCATGCATATCAAAGCTAACACACACAGGACATGTGCCATGCATGGCTGAGCCAGGCTACATTCCAGAACAGGTACAGGACACTGGTGCAGACAGTGAACTGTTTGAACGCTCTGCAGGGCTGAAAGTCAGTCCACAGATAAAGCACACAACAAATGAACACGTCTGAAAGGAATACATACATCCAAACATGGACTTGTCAGCAGACATCAAGAAAAATGCATTACAGTACACAAGATCTTGCAAACACACAAGTGACATGTTGCTCAGACAAGACGCATGGACAAAGCATGCGGTGCAAACGGTTTGAGTTGAGCCAGACGGGGACCAGGCTGGAGAGGGAAAATGGCTTCTGCACCTGCAGCGCCTCCCACGGCTGCTTAAAAATAAGGGAGGATATGATAGGGGGGAGGGGGGGTAGGTGGTGCTTCCAGTGGGGCCCAACTTTAATCTGGAAAGAAAGTGTTACGTTTGGTTGAACTCCTATTTAGACTTGGTCCAACACCTCACTGGGGAGCCTCTGACCTAGCTGTCAAATTATTGCTGCTCTACTTCCACAAAGACTTCCCTGGCTCCAGTTTCTGAAAGGATCTGGTGTAGCCTACATTCACTTCTTGTTCACCAGAGGGTTTTTATTCATCCCCTGTGGTCCAAAATATAGACAGACAAATTTGTAAAGGCTAAAAATATTAGACTCAATGAGATGCATTTAGTTCATCCTAAAACTAGATTGTTGCCGTTCTTGTTGCCTCCTATCATCAACTTTGATCAATTATTTTGCAGACAATAATTTATTTTTTTTAATGGGCAAGAGCAGTTTAGGAAATGACTCATGCTCTGATGAAAGAACGTCATCCAGCTTCTCATCTTTTCAACACAAGGGAGCAGCAAAATGTATGAGGGGGAGGAAAGGGGTAAATGAGAAATATGTGCTAAGGGGTACAGTACCTCCATAGTTTGAGAGTGATGCATGGTTTTGATTGCATTCTGTGCCATTGACCTGGTAGCAAATGTGATAAACGCACAGCCTGTAGGGGGGGAGGGAAACAATAGGAGAGGGGGGAGGAGGGAGGGAGGGACAAGAAGAAACAAAACAAGACAAAAAAAAGGTTTGGACAACTCGTTATGAACCCCAAAAAAAGACATTACAGTACAGAGAATGGCAACTCCCAAGCACACAGAACCACCCTCACTGTTAGCACATGGAGAAAGAACACAAGAACAGTAACACGTCACATGAGCACAATGATCAACAGATTCTGTTGCCGCCTATAGAAGAGGCTCAAATATGACAGTCAACATGATCATATACTGACATAAAATGCAAACAGTGATGTGCAAAAATAAATAAAGCCTGCAAACATTCAAAAAATAATAAGCTTATTTGAATTTGAAGACGATTCTTACAAATAAGTAAAAACAGCAATAATCCATAGTAGGGCTGGGCGATATGGAAAAAATCATATATCACGATATGGACTTTTTTATATCACGATAACGATTTATATCACGATAACGATATATATCACGATATATACAACACGATGTGTGTGTGTGTGTGTGTACAGGAAAAATTTGGACCAAAGTTTTTTTATTTTATTATTTTACTACAGATAGTTACAATTATAAGAATGTGAACAAAAAGAACAAGGAAATTTGGACCAAAGTAGAAACTAGATCTACCTTAATTCAAGGAGTACGATTATGGAATGACTTAATGCCAAATGACAAATGTTAAGGAAGCCAAATCATTCCTTGTATTTAAGAAACTGGTAAAAAATGAATTGCTAAAAAAAATATAAATGAATCTAATTTAATGTGTGATATATGTGAATTGAAAATTGACTGAGTTATTTACTTATTTTGTTATTATAGAAAATATTGTTTGAACTGTTATTAGATGAATAAGGAGCAGATTTAATAAGATTTATTCTTCATCTGCTACCTTTCATTTTATTTTTTATTTTTTCTATTATGAATACGTTAATTGTTGTATTTCATATTATAAAATGAATAAACTAACAAACAAACAAACAAACAACTCCTTTTCTACTTTGGTCCAAATTTTTCCTGCAGGTGGCGGTAAAACAACAGCTGCTAATGAAACTCACGAAGAAGAAATCCGCTCTGAAGTTTGAGTAAACAAAGCAANTTCTGAAACAATTTTCAATTGAAATCATGAAAAGATTAAACAATAATGTAAACAAATAAAACATTTATTTAAAACAATAATGTATGCTTGTAGCAAACATTAATAATGTCAAATAATACAGTATAAATACAGCAGCCTGAATTGTGAGCAGATGGGTATATGAATAGAATGCAGCAGCTTTAATCGGGTCCCGGAGGTCACTGGTGCCTATATCCAGCAGTCACTGTGCGAGAGGCAGGGGACACCCTGGACATGTCTCCAGTCCATCACAAATAATTCAAAATACAAACGTAAACAAAGATTTCAGCCTACTGTATTGCATAAACATTTAACTCAAAATAAAATAGACTTCAAAATCATATTGCATTCATCCATGTTTCAAATGTGTATGGATGGATTTTGTTTAAAAGATTTGTTTGGTAAATCTTTTCAACAAAAGCCATCTATCCATCATCTTTACCCGCTTTATCCTTATCGGGTCCTGGAGGTCACTGGTTCAGGTCAGATTTCTTCTTCTGTCTGCCACCTTTCATTTTATGTGTTCTTTCATATACTATGAGATATGGTTTTATTTTCTTTATCGTTTGGGTTTTAATGTAAAAAAATAAAATAAAATCGATTTTGGGGCTTTTATAATCGATTCTGAATCGCCAGGACTAAGAATCTAGATTCTTTAAAAAAATCGATTTTTTTCCTGCACCCCTAGTTTAAAGTCTTAACATAGTAACTGCTTTTATATTCCCTTGTCTTTTCTGTGTCGTGTATCGTGTAAGAACATGTGTGTGTGTGTGTGTGTTTGCTGCAGGACTGATCCTGGTGCTGGTCATTAAGCCAGGTGGGGGCTCGCATGCTGTTGTTCTAAGTGACTCTGAGGAAGATGAAAAGTTTTCCACCATCGACTCCTTGTTGGATCTGTTCAGGTCAGACCTCCGCTGCGTCCCGTCGTGTCTGCAGCGCCTCACGTGTTGGCGTCTTTCATTTTTACAGGATAAGTTGTTTGAACTCAGCCGGACTTTCTTTCTTGTCTCTGTAGAAACATGGTGCCCAAGAATCTGGTCCGGGCTTGTTTCCAACAGGTTGGTTAATTTCCAGGTCCAGGTGTTTTCATATTTCTTTAAAATGCAGTGTTTACAACAGTTTTTTTTTTTTCCAGTATCACACAGACAGGCGGAAGTTTCAAGTTATTTCCAGTTCAAATTCCACCAAGGTAATGGTTACCGGTACTTTATTTCCATACAGAAGCCTCTTTCTTAAGTTGTGATCACTACGTGATCTGATGTTTTGTTGCCTCAGAATGAGACCGCCGTTGTTCTGGAGGGTCATTTTGTTGGTGGCGTCAACACGCTGGGCCTCATCGTCTTCTCCTTTGTGATCGGACTGGCCTTCAACTCGATGGGAGAACGAGCAAACATGTTAAAAGAGGTTGCCGTCACCATCAATGACATCACCAAGTCGGTGGTCAACATAATTCTTTGGTGAGCTGGAACGCGGTGGCTCTGGAGTCAAATGGCAAAATAATTTGAATATTTTTCTTTCAACCTCATGTAGCTGCAGTAAAATATTTATTTAAGTCAGATGCTGTTTGAATAGATGTTGAACATTTTTAGGAAGTTGTGTCGTTTCATTAATTGTGATTGTTTCTGCTTTAGGTTCCTGCCATTTGGGGTTCTGTTCATGATCGCAGAGCACGTTGTTGAGGTTCGTGACTGGCAAACGATCCTGAAACTGGGAAAATTCATGGCTGTAGTCATCACTGGGTACGTCTTTATTCATTTATTGCCTTATGTCTGCAACTTACACAGCGAAGCGACATATTTATTTATTTTTCCCATATTTATAAAGAAATTTTTGGCTAAGATCGGACTATTTCATTCCTTCTGACATGGAAAATATTGAACACTACCATCTTCAGCCACTAGAGGGCACTCGACTAATGTGGCAAGCCAAAAGTAAAAGTGGCTATTAATAAGACACTTGGCTTGCCATACAAGCCACCTTCATCTCGCTCCATAATTCCTGGAGCAAACGATAAATCATCTCCATTTCACCGCGTCACCCAGGTGAAATGCAGCTAATTTGACCATTAAAGGGAAAAGTTCAACCGAGACACACATTTACTATAATGTCGAACAACAAAATTGTTTTTAGGTGGTCAACTTTTTAAATTTTGAAGAAATGCACAGCGAGTCGTCCCTCTGCGCGCTCCCGCAGCCACGAATTGGCTTTTGAAATGAAGCCGATTTGACAGTCAACGTGCATTTATTAAGGAAAAGTTCAGCTGAAACACCTTTACTATAATTTCAAGCAGACAAATGATTGTTTGTAAGTGTTAATCTTGTTAAAGTCCACCCGTGCACGCTCCTGCGGCCACAATTTGGCAGCCAATCGATTTTTGTCACAACACCGGCCCACATTTCCATGTTGTCAGTGGTGACGCCTAATAGATGCGACTTATATGACGAAGCAACGGGTTTATGTTGTTCTCCAGTTTATTAGACATACAGTATTTGGACTGATGCGACGTGTACGGCGGCGGCAAGTACGGTAGTTAAAGAAATGAAGCTACAGCACAAGTTGATCCAGTCGGGTAGTTTAATGTGATATTTGTCAAATGTACAACTTTCATGTTTGATCTTCAGTTCAACTTCATCCAAACTTCTCTGTATTGATTTTTATTACAATGCACAAGATTAAGATGTTTACAGACCAAGTTTAAATTGGATAAAAAGCATTATTTAAAATTTCTTCAATTAAGAAGCTTTGTCAAAACAAATTACAGTAACCTTAACAAGCCCCCTCTTACAATGCTTGAAAAATTAATGATTCGGAACAAATCAAGAAAGGGCATTATTTCAGACTTTTATAATGTGCTGATTTCTAATTCATTAGAGAACTCAAATAATAAACTTATAAAATGGAATATGGACCTATCATTAAATATCAGTGAACAGGATTGGGAAAAGGCTTGCATCAAAACCCACACAATGTCCATAAACAGCCGTCTCAGAATTCTACAATTTAAATGGCTAATGCGTGTTTATATTACGCCTGTGCAGTTAAATAAATACAATAATAACATCCCAGATCTTTGCGTGAAATGTAATTTAAAAGGGACTTTAATTCATTGCATGTGGGAATGTAGACAAATTAATACATTTTGGACAGAGGTGAAAGACATACTGTAATTGAAAAAATAATTTTAAAGCAAATCCCATTAGATCCTAAATTGTTCCTGTTAGCTTTATACCCCGAGAAGCATAACTTTAGTAAATCGGAACGTACTTTCATAGATATAAGCTCATTATCTGCAAAAAAAAGTATAGCTTTGGCATGGAAAAATGTCAGTAGACCTAGTGCCACACAGTGGTTAAAGCAGATGGCGTCCAATTTGCCGTTAGAAAGAATAACATATATTAGGAAATCCAAACAGTATCTGTATGAGGAAATTTGGGGTCCTTTCATTAATTTTATTAAGGACTTAGATATATCAGAAGGTTTGTTTGAGTTTTGATTTTTCTTTTTGGACCCTGCGGTGTGCCATGTTCAATAGACATGTACTGTATAATTATATCTAATCTGGTTGAAATTTGAGAAGCTATTTTTTGTTTGTTTTTTATGTCTGTATTTTTATTTATTTTTTTATATATATATATTTACTTATTTTTTATTTTTTTTATTTTTCTTTATTTTTTCTCTTTTTCTTTCTTTGTGGTAAATCTCAATAAAAATATTTTGGTTAAAAAAAAAGCTGAACATGAGAAAACCCTGAAGGTGGCAGCCTTGGATTGGAAATGGTGAAACAGAAGCCCTTCATTGATTTGTATAGAAGCAAACTTTTAACAGCTGAAGATAAAAAATCCTGAATACAGAAAAAAAATCACTTTAGATACCCTGATGCATGCTCAATAATCCAGGAAGAAAAATCTAAAAAATCTAAGTCTGGTCCTCTGGACATTCAAAAAAAAAAACAAAGCAAAAAAAATTGTTCAACTGTCCCCCTTATACAATGCTGTTATTGCTAGTATCACTCAGACCCCTGTGAATAGCAAACAACCATCAGGATCCATCGTTAGACTGATGGTCCTCCTTGATCATGTGAGCAGCTGGTTTCGGCTGTCATCAGCCAACTGGTTGATCCACTGTGAGAGGGTGCTATTTATAAGACTTAGCTGAATACAGCAGCTCAGACTGAGAAAGTCTTTTGGACGAAAAGGGTTTTGTTCACGAATGAGGGAAGAATGGAGCGTGAGATTAATAGACGGACTGGTGCAGCATCTGCAGTATTGCGGACTCTGTACTGGACCACTGTGGTGAAAAGAGAGCTGAACTGTAAGACAAAGGTCTCTGTTTACCAGTCAGCCTACGTTCCTACCCTCACCTATGGTCATGAACTCTGGGTAGTGACCGAAAGAATGAGATTGTGGATACAGGAGGTTGAAATGAATTTCCTCTGCCATTAGCTGGACTTTCCCGTAGAGATAGAGTGAGAAGTTCAGTAATCCAGGAGAGACTCAGAGTAGAACCGCTGCTCCTCCACATCAAGATGAGCCAGTTGAGGTGATTCAGGCATTTAGGAAGGATACTCCCTGGGCGCATCCCTAGGGAGGTGCTTTGGGCATGTTCGACTGCATGGGAGGAGACCCCGGGGAAGACCCAGGACCTGCTGGAGAGACTTCGTCTCTCGGTTGGCCTGGGAACGCCTTGGGGTCCTCCCAGAAGAGCTGGAAGAGGCTGTGGAGAGAGATGTCTGGACCTCCCTGGTCATGCTGCTGCCCCCGAGACCAGACTTCGGAATAAGCGGAAGATGATGGATGGATTAAGAAATAAAAACCCAAGTTGGTTTGCTTCTGTTTTATTTTGTTTATTTATTCATTTTTAATTCAAAAATTGAAACCATGACATGACGGGCACCGTTTTCTGACAAGTGTAACATTATCAGTATTCACGTTTCTTTTAAAGGAGCATCATGTGGGATTTTATGACATCTAGTGGCAAAGCTGTAAACTGCAACCAAGCCCTTATGTCATCCTCCCTTTTCAAACGCGCTGATTTAGGTTCACTGTTTGTGTTCTCTATTGTACAATAATGAAAAAAAAAACATGAGAGTAACATAGTAAATTCAGAGATCCACATACATGGTTCTAGAAAAAATAAAAACCGAAGTTGTGGATAGTGCGCTTGAAAATAAATCCCCAATATGCCATACAAATTGTACTTTACTATCATTGTGATAAACTTCCTTTTTGCGACAAACACAAAAGTTTTTATATTTATGTCTTTCCCCACATCTGTTTACATCGCAAGTGTTGACTCAAATGTTATCTTACTTTAGAATAAATCAAAAGCATTCTTTGTTTTATGAGTAAGGATCACAAAAATAATGAGAAAATCAACATAATAAATTGTATTGATAACAAAGAGGAGGCTGCAGTTTGCACTTGTAAGCTCTGCTAAAAGGGACTAGTTGGTTTCAGTCGGAGCTGGCTGTGCATGTTGTTGTTGTTGTTGTTGTAGTTATATGGCGGTGATTTACTCCTTTGACACAAGTGATGTGAAATTCACATAACTCCTCTGTTTCGGCATCACCAAAATGGCCTGTCCATTTTTCGTCTCATCTTTCGCAAGCTCCAAGAAGGCCTCGGCCACTTCAGACGTACTGTATCAAAAAGGGCACGAAAACACACAATATTAGTTGTAGTCATCAATGTGAAGATATTAAATGGTTTCTTTAAATATTTGTGGAACTCAGAATATAATACCATTTCTAAAGAAGTTGGGGCTTTGTGGGAAATGCAAATAAAAACAAAATGCAACGATTTGCAAATCTTATAGACCCAAATTTTATTTGCAGTGAAAAACAGTTTTAACTGTTGATAGCTTTACTATGAAATTGTAAAATTTTTAGAAAACAATAGGGTAATTTGTGACTGAATTGGCAACAAGTCAGTAAAAGGACTGGGTGTAAAAAGAGCCTTTTTATTGAAGCGGAATCTCTTGGAAGTAAAGACGGGCAGAGGTTTCCTAGTCTGTGAAAAACTGTCTAAAACAGTTTCTGAAGTGAATATTGTTCCTGAATGAAAATTTGGGAAAACTTTGAATATCCCCTCATCTACAGTTCTTATCCTTAAACATGTATGAATCTGGATCATTTATGTGCACAAAGGACAAGAATAAAAGTCCACAATGGAAACCAGTGGTTTTCAAGCCCACCCCTCAGGACGCACTGCATTAAAAACAGGGCTGACGATGATTTTCCACAAATCATTGTCTGTACACGGCGCAGTTCACCATGCCAACCACAAATATTGCTTAAAGCTGATTGAAATAAATCATCAGATGTGAACACCATACAGAAATGCAGTGATCTTCTCTGTGCTAAAGCTCATTTAAATGGACTGAGGCCAAATGGAAAACTGTTTTGTGGTCCGACAAATCAAAATCTGAAATACTTCTTAGGATATGCTGGTGAAGATTCTCAGTCATCCAGGACATGATAAATCAAAAAGGCGTTCAATTCAGGATCAACTGGACTTTATTTGTAACAGAAAACGTTTCGACTTCTGTCCAGAAGTCTTTTTCAATTCTGAATGGAAGCTGTGAGAACTTCTTAGGATGTACTCTACTAAAAGGTGAAGGATTACCCAACCTGTAATTAATTAGTGCACAGTTTGAAAGCCTCTCTGATGCCATACCATACCATACCATACCATATCATACCATGCCATGCCATACCACATCATACCATACCATATCATACCATACCATACCATGCCATGCCATACCATACCATACCATACCATACCACTCTATTTATAAAGCACTTAAAACAGCAGCAAGGCCAACCAAAGTGCTGTACAGCAAAAACAAAACAAGCAAAGGACACAGGATAAAATACATAGCTCCAAATAGGTAAATATAAAACCAAATGACTAACATTATAGAATATAGACAAGTTAAAATCAACTCACACATTGCCAAAAGCCAGGGAATAAAAGTGGGTTTTTAAACAAGACTTAAAAACAATAAGCGAAGGAGCCTGCTGACATGCAGTGGTAACTCATTCCACAGTTTTGAACCTGCAACAGAGAAGGCCCCATCACCTCTGAGCTTAAAATGAGTGCCTAGAACCAATAAAAACATCTGGCCTGCTGACCTCAGAGAGCGCTGTGGGACATATGGCTGCAGCAGATCAGAGAGATAGGAGGGGTCAGAACTGTTCAGAGATTTAAAAACATTCAAAAGGATTTTTAAAGGAATTCGAAAGTCAACTGGGAGCCAGTAAAGGGAGGCCAGAACTGGAGTATTGTTCTCTATTTTGCCTGTACCAGTTAAAAATTGGACTGCAGCATTTTGGACCAGTTATAATCGTGCAGTGGAGTCTGACTGATTCGTGCATTGAAGTAATCAAGCTTGTATGTTATGAAGGCCTTTATAAATGTCTCAAGGTTAATATTGGACAGTATGGGCTTCAGTTTGGACAGTCAATTCAACTGGTAATAAATTAAAAAACAGGGTTTAACAATCGTGTTTACATGACTGTTTGGTTTCACGTAAGTGTCCATGTTCATTGTTTCTCTAAGGGAGTAGAGAGGAAAGGTCGATACAGTGGTTCTTGATTGTGCCATTAGGTGGAAACAACATGACTTCTGTCTTCTTCTCTTTAAAATTTAAGAATTTTAAAGCATGGGTGTGGATTAGTGCGTATGGCTTGGGCAGCTTACACATCTGGAAAGGCACCATCAATTTCAGCAAGACAATGCTAAACCTCATAATGTATACAGTACAGTAATATTTACTGTTAAAACATAGATATGTTGACTGTTCCACTGTGAATATATATACTGTATAATATATTTACAAGATTTGGCAGATCATTGCGTTCTGTTTGTAGTTTGAATTGTACACAACATGCTACATTTTGGGGAATAGTTGTGCGTTATATAGTAAATCGTAGAGTAAATCATAGAGATATATAGTAAATCCTTCTGCACAACATACATTTTAAAATAATTGAGAAAACTAGGCTTGAACTAGCCTGGTTAAAACCAGACCCTTGTCCTTCACTTCGCTTCGGACTAGGATCTGGACTTTCTCCATTGCGAAACGATTCTTGCTGGAGGCGTGGCCTCTGCTGATGGCTGCTCCCCCCGTGGTCTGCTGAACTTGACTTCAGCTCCGCCTCGTGCTGAATTTTCTCTCGCTGCTGTTGCATATTCTGTGTTTATATGTTAATAAAATAAATAAATAAAACCATGGATCGCTGGTCCAACACACCAGAAGACCAGAAAATCTGATGGGACTCGGGCAGCAACGAACACGAGTTTAAGGCCCTGTTTACACGGACACTGTGTGGGGGAAACGGAACTTATGGGCATGTTAATTAGTTTAAAAGTTTTGCGTTGACACGGATCTGACACGGATCTGCTCGAATCTCCCCCCTCCCTCATGCCCCCCCCCTTACACCCACTGCGCATGCGTGCTGCTGAACCTTCACCCACTGCGCATGCGTGCTGCCTCACTCTGCTGGCAGTCTGCTACTTTCTTTTGTGCTAAAAGTTGAGCTAACAACAAGTTAACAATAAGTTAAAGCTGGATTTTGGATAAGAGTCGACAGATTTGACACCAAGCGGGACCTCTTCATCTAACAAGCTGCACACCAGACGCTGAGTGGACTGTGGACCAGAACCGAGTCGATGAGGTCTGACTTTCCTCCGTGATAAACAGCTGACTTACAGCAGGTAAATCAACGTTCTTAATATAATGTTTGCTTGTGTTTACTTTGATCACACAACAACGGAGTTTTTATTTATTTATTTATTTATTTATTTCTGCCAGGTGGAGAAGCTATCGTTCCAACAAACAGGCAGACGGTTCGGCGGTTCTGATGGGTCCAGATGAACACACAGCAAGAGTCCAGTTCATTAACGTAGTTACAGTTCGGTTCACGTGTTTTAATAGTGTGTTCAGTTTAATTCTCAGTGTTTGTGTTGTAAACTTTGTGGTGCTGAATAAATAAATAAATAAAAAATAAACCTGGTGTCTTCATTTTCACAGCACGTTACGCACTGTTTAAAAAATGTAACGAGTCCAGATAGATACTGTAGTTCAGATAAATTTAAACATCTCCCACGCCAACATAAATACTGTTTATTATTGTTAAACTGTTGTATTGAGCAGCGTGACACGTGAAATGTCAGCCTGCCCTAGACTGTCCGCGCATGCGGGCTGCGCGCATGTGGTTGACACAAAAGCTCCACGGGAGATGTTTACATTATCAGCGGGGGGTCAGCGAAAAACTTCCGCCTTGAGAGCAGGATCAGGAAAGTATCGGAGTCGAAGAGGGGGGCCAGCAGCGTCATGTAGGCGATAAGCAAAGTCGCAAAGAGAAAGTAGCGGTTACACTCAAAATACGTGCCGTGTAAACTGGCCCTAATTCTCTCGTGACAACCTGAAGCATCAGCGGAGGGAGAGGAGGAGGAGGGAGCGAGCGATAACTTGACTTTTGGCAAAAAAACAAAAGAAAACTCCAGATAAGGGATTAAGAAGGGGAAATTAATACATTTGTGTCACATATAAAACAGTCCTGCATCGCTTTGCATCGCTTTGAATGAGAACATGCGGCTGCTCGTTGGCTGCGCGCTCCCCCGTGGTCTTCTGAACTTGACTTCAGCTCCGCCTCCTGCTGAATTTTCTCTCGCTGCCTTTGGATATTCTGTGTTTATATGTTAATAAAACGTTCTAATAAAATAAAATAAAACCATGGATCGCTGGTCCAACACACCAGAAGACCAGGAAATCTGATGGGACTCTTTAATTCTCTCGTGACAACCTCAGTCATTTCCTTGTTCATTTCACTCAGCGGAGGGAGAGGAGGAGGGAGCGAGCGATCACTTGACTTTTGGCAAAAAAACAAAAGAAAACTCCAGATAAGGGATTAAGAAGGGGAAATTAATACATTTGTGTCACATATAAAACAGTCCTGCATCGCTTTGAATGAGAACATGCGAATGCTCGCTGGCTGCGCTGGGACAGGTGGGGGCGTGGGTTAGGGGCCAAAAACTCCGCCCCTTCTGTTCTCTGATTGGTCCGGTCAAAAATCTACCGGAGAAATCGTTGTCTATGGGAGAAGTCCCAGACTGTGCAGTGAAGGGAAATGAGAATTGAGCGGAGCTGTGCAGGAAGGCGAGGGCCAGGCTAGGCTTGAACATAACTTTAAGAAAACAAAGACTTACGGTAAAACTCCCATCTTTTCCTTCATCTGTTCCAAGGATTCAGCCAGGGTCTGGAATTGTCCCAGTCCATCGGGTATTTTCAACAAGAGATCCGTCTGCACGAAACCCGGGCAGACGGCGTTGAACCGGATCCCGTAACCCAACTCCTCAGAAGCACCCTAAACCAAAACACACACACAGATGACAAACTGTGTGACACGTCATCCGACAAAAACGTCCCTTTGAAGCCTCATCTCTCGGAGGGGAATCTCACAGTTACTGGCAAATAATGTCAACTGTTTGTTTAAGCTGCGGTCCACGTGCTTAAATATTCAAATTATTAAAACAAATTAAGAGATCTGTTCCTGAGAGGCACAAATCTACTAAAAGTTCTGTAACCACAGCTTCAAATTTATTTTATTTAGTGATAGTTTTAACTTTTACAGATTCGTGTAAGGAAGAGGAGAGAAAAACAAACAGAACAGTGTCCAAGAAATGAAAGTTTAATGCTTCTGTGTTTTTTTACAGTCAGTCTTGCTCGTCTTTTCCGTTCATGTGGGCCTAGTCTCTGCAGCAGCTTGTTTTGATTTTTGTAAAACAGGGGGAAAAAAGAAAAAGATTCCTCACCGCCATGGCTCGAGTGAAACCGACCACTCCAAACTTGGCAGCTGTGTAGGCGGGACAGCACGAGAACGGGCCAAGACCTGAGAAGGATGTTTTATTAGTAAGAATGATGATATTTATCATTTTATGACTTAAATTATTGCAAATAAAAGAGAAAATAGCTTTACTGTAGTTATTGTTGCATTATTTGCACAGCTGCTGGTTTAGGAACCAAAGCAGCATTTCAGTCTGCATCTTGTTGAGTCATGTGGTTTGCACTAATTCAGTCTCTCTGTCTCTCAGTCAGTCTGTCTGTTTCAGTCAGTCTGTCTGTTTCAGTCAGTCTGTCTGTTTCAGTCAGTCTGTCTGTTTCAGTCAGTCTGTCTGTTTCAGTCGGTCAATCTGTTTCAGCCAGTCTGTCTGTCTGTTTCAGTCTCTCTGTCTCCCAGCCAGTCGGTCAGTCTGTTTCAGTCTATCTGTCTCTCAGTCAGTCGGTCAGTCTGTTTCAGTCTATCTGTCTCTCAGTCAGTCAGTCAGTCAGTCAGTCAGTCAGTCAGTCAGTCAGTCAGTCAGTCAGTCAGTCAGTCAGTCTGTCAGTCTGTCTGTTTCTCGAGCAGAGCACCGCTGCCAGGTTGACGGGAATTCATCCACGGCGCCTCCTTTTCAACTCATTCGAGATTTGGGACTGTATAGGTATTATTGAGCTTTTGAGATGTTAATCAGCTGCCCATCCAGAAAAAAAGAGGAAATAAAGTTTTTAAAAGTAATAACTCAGAATGAATGTAACAGAGGTGCTCCAACATGCAGCCACACTGAGTGACACAATTCAATTGAAGGACGATATTATGTATGCTAAACACTAATGTAAAATAAAATGTTATGTTAAACAACAGCCCAAACTCGAGGTTGTTGTTAATTATTTTGAATTTATTTGCAGACAGTATGATTCAAAATATAATGCTGTGGCCTGAAGACAAGTGACGTTTTTGCTGACCGTTGAGATCCTGGAGCTGGTGAGAAACTCAGCTTGTGACAACGGGAGGACTGGGGTCATCCCCCAGCACCTTCAGCTATCTGTCCATGGTGACGAGGAGCTCTACAGACTGTTGGGAGGAGTGACCATCTCTCAGGGAGGAATTCTGCCCGGCATTCGGGCAGTCCTGCTGCCCAGGAGGACCAAGAGGCCTGTCTGATCTGACAGCAAGCTGGATCCAGGTGGACGGATCGGTATCTGTGGCCAGATTCTTCGAATTCACTGAAGGAGATCCTTCCTGCCTGCAACTATCAGCATCTATAACAACTCTTGAATGAAGCCAGGATGATGAGCTACAACAATACTTTATTTCCCTTTGGGATTAATAAAGTATTTTTTAGTTGAATATCCTAGACCCTCATATAATGATTTTTCATACTTTATATCTTTGATATTTTGGGGTGTAACTGGGATCTTGTGTTCACAATTTTGTTCCACCTCATGTACCACATGTGATGCGAATGACAATAAATAATCTTAAGTAAAACGCTCTAAAAATATTCGGTCAAAAAATATTTTTTAGCTTTTTCCTACAGGAAATGAAAGCTCAGTAAATGTTCTACCTGCCATCGATGCCGTGTTGATGATGATGCCTCCTCGACCTCCGCTCAGTTTGCTCATGTGCTCCAGAGCTATGTAGGTGGCCTTGATGACGCTCAACTGTAAACAGTGTTTAGAGATGTCACAAATTATAAAAACAGAACCAAACATCAACACAATGTGACACCAGCTCGTGAAATGTCACTTTTAAATCGTAGTACATTAAACAAACGGATGTTCTGTCTGTCTTACGAGGTTTATGGAGATGGTTTTCTTCCAGTTCGATTCAGTCAGGATGCCGGCGTTGTTACACACAATGTCTATTCCTCCGAAAGCTTCTACCGTTTTCTGGAAGGCAGCTGAAAAGAACACCATGAAAGCAGTTAATTCATTTACAAGCTGCAACTGTTCTTTTTAGTAATCAGAAACTTTAGTTAGCTAAATAACTAGCTTTAGCTTCCTAAATCAAAATGTTGTTGTCTTGATCTGAATGCGGTCACTGCTAGTTCATGTTAGCCAACACAGAAATCGATAAATATCAATCAAATTGACATATTATGATACAAGAAAGTTCATGCTCGATCATCCAGGTACCAAATCCAATAATTCTCAGTCGGGTCATCTGGACAGTTTCTTTTTTATAGGAACGTTTCACCCTCCATCCGGAGGGCCTCATCAGACAGAGGAGTTCCAGCAAACTGTTTCCCCACCAAGCAGTAAACATCATAAGTGGACCAACCAGTTTGCTGGAGCCAAGATGGTTTTTTCATTCATTCATTCAACCTTAATTTAGTCAGGTAAATCTCAGTGAGCCTCGAGGGCTCATTTACAAAAGCGACCTGCTACAAACTAAAGAATGATGAACAGCAATGGTAGAATTTCCTTAAACAACAGAAGAAGAAAAAACATAGGAGAGAAATAGAAAGTGAAATGCAAAGTATCAAAACTAGCAAAACACCACAAGGTAGATGTACAAAATCAAAAACAAGAACATATCTGCAATGGTTTTTGACAGGATTCCAAAAGATTCTTAAAACCATTTAGAGAGGTCAAGTTCGAGAGCTTCAAATCTTTTTGTAAGATATTCCATGAAGCAGGAGCGGAGTAGGAGAAGGCCCTTTTTCCAAGTTCAGTCCTCACTGACTGAGAGCGCACGCTGTAGCTGCACTCACATAAAGACATGTAGGAGGAGATTTATGAGGGCAGCAGACCAAAAAGTGATTTAAAGATGAAAATGTACCAGTGGAAGAGTCTGCGTGAGGTTAATGATGTCCAGTTAACCAGTGAATACATGGTGCAGTGGTGGGTACGATAATCACAGCCAGTTATGAATCTTAGGCCCTGTACACACGTAGCCGTTTATCAGTAAAACCGAACAGTTTAGCATGCGGTTTAGCCTTTCATCCACACGTGAACGCCGGTTGATGTAACTATAAACGAATAATAACAAAACTCCGGCCAAAGTGACGATTTGAGAACTCTCCATTTTCGAGTCTGCGTGTGAACTTTCAGAACGGAGCTTTCTGCTCCAGCTGGTCCAGCTGGAGCGGCGGTCACGTCACATAATGCTCTGAAAAAAGCACTAAAAAGTCAACATACCTGCTCTGACATGATTCCTAGTCGACATTTTGCTGCGTTTTATTAACTTTGTACTCCAACACGGTATTTAATAGTAGTTAAACCTCACGGTCTGTCCACACAAACGAAAGAAAAAAATAAATAAATAACAGGAAGTCGCGGCTGCATGAGTTGGAGGGTTGTGACAGCACTACACTGCCACCTATGGGTTCAGCATATTCATTACAACTTTACAACGTTCTGTGGTGAAAAAAACGGGACATGTAAACAAACATTTTAAATATTCGAACATGTATGGACAGAGATATTTTTTGTGTGCAAATATTCGTTTTTCAAACACCAGGCTACGTGTGTACAAGGCCTAAGTGCACCATGATAGACAACATCCAACATCCGCAGGGTGCTTGTAGGAGCATTCATGTAGAGAATGTCACCGTAATCAATGGAGGGAAGGAAAGTCACAGATACAAGGATAACATTCAGTGTTAGACATGATCTGTTTCTGAAAAAGAAACCCAGTTTAACTTTCAGTTTCTTTACTAGGTTTTCCACGTGGAGTTTAAAAGAGAGCTGTGAATCAACCAGGATACCCAAATATTTATAGGAATCAACAAACTCAATTGGGACACCATTTGAGGATAAAATCAGAGGAAGATCTGCTGGGACCGACTTCCTACTTGAAAAAAACATCCCTTTTGTTTTATCAGCATTTAGTACAAGTTTGAGACGGAACAAATCTGACTGGATGATGTCAAAAGCAGATTGCAGAGACTGGAAAGCCTTAGCTACTGTTTTAGCTCGGCAGTAAACAACTGTGTCATCAGCATAGAAATGTAAGGATGCATCAGGGATGCTCTGACCTACATGAGCTATGTAAATTGTAAAGAAGGTTGGTCCTAAGACTGAGCCTTGTGGTACACCATTTTTAACCGTTAAATAACTGGAAGAAGTACCATTGTGCTGAACACATTGCATCCGATTGGACAGATAATTAGAAAACCAACCAATGGTGTGATCATAGAAACAGATTTCTGAGAGCTTATGACACAAGATGTTATGATCCACTGTGTCAAAAGCTTTAGACAGGTCTAAGAAAAGTGCAGCACAATAATTCTTAGCATCCAATGCTTCAACAACGTCATTAAGAACCTTCAAAGAAGCAGTTGTTGTGCTGTGTTTTTTCCTGAAACCAGATTGATGGAGAGGTAAGATGTTAAATGAGTCCAGATAATTTTTGATCTGAATTTTTGGTTTCTGGGGGCCACCCTGTCCCTCGTCGACTCCTCCCAGGAAGGCAGCCACAGCCAAAGTGGTTCAAGGCAACAAAGTTCATGCTCAATCATCCAGGTAGGATTAGAATCTAGGAGTCGACGAGGGACAGGACGGCCCCCAGAAACCATCTTGGCTCCAGCAAACTGGTTGGTCCACTTAAGGTGTTTACTGCTTGGTGGGGAAACAGTTTGCTGGAACTCTTCAGACTGATGAAGCCCTCCGGATGGAGGGTGAAACATTTCTATAAAAAAGAAACTGTCCAGATGACCCGATTGAGAATTATTGGATATTATGATATAGTTTTACAGATGCAGAGCTGAAATGTGATGTGGTAGTAGCTGAGAGTCATTCACAACACACACTCTGAGCATGACATCTCAGATATTAGATGAAATTGAAAACAATGTTATTGTTGAGGTATGAACAAAAAGACTACATGAGATCTCAATTTAAGACTAACCTGGAATTCAAACAATGATAAGCTTTGTAGTTCTGGATGTTTTTATCAGAGTGTTTCCATTTGTTTTACCATCAGATGTTCTCTTTTTACAAACCCATCGAGGACGTCAAACATTCAAGCTTTTATTAACTTAATCATCAGTCCTCGCCTTTATCTGTTCATGTTTTGTTTTTAAAAAAAGTTGTTGCGACGTCCATATCAACTGCAGATCTTTAAACCCAGTTTTATTTAGACTCCCTTAAACAGTTGTTGGTTACACTTCTTTGCTTTCATTCGTTCTTCTCTTAACCGGCCTCTTGTGTAAAATTGAGACGGACGGATCAGTTTTCATGTGACAATTGTAGTTAAATTCTTATCAGCGTTTCATGAGAAGTGGGAACACATGAATGGGCAAATAGAAAGAAAGAAACCGGTTCGCTCCAGAGGCTGAAACCACCTCGATAAATGATCTGAACCCTCCCACCTGAAGTCCAAATAAAGCCCCCAAACTGTTTAATGTCATGATCTTGGTGCAGTTCTTCACGTGGGAACAGAAGAAACTTAATAAGCTCGTTTTCCTCTTAACTCATTCTGTGTTTCTGGTTTCGGTCCAACACCGGCCTCCTTCAACAGAAACACTGTAAACTGATGCTGAAGAGGTTTTTGTGTTCCTGCAGATTTAGACATACACAAATGTGTTGGCACCCTTAATGTCCATTGAAGCAATTCTTCATTTCTCTTTGAAGGTGATTCAGCTAAAATGTATGATCTAATATGTATTTGGGATCCTTTAGTATGCAAAAAATTTTTAAAAAATCTATGGATGCACGATATTATCGGCATGGTATCGTATCGGCCGATATTAGTGATAAAGTTAAATATTGGACATCGGCCACTCCATCAAAATAACACACTGATGTAAAAGGCTTCTATTTTAAATTCATTTTTATTTAAGAAATTGTTAATGCACTACTACTTATGCACTTTTCACTTGTTGCTTGTGAACAGGTTGAGATTAAATTGGTGAAAAATTTACAAATTTGCACTTTTCGAGTGTTGTCATTGTGTTAGAGAGAGTAAATGTCATGAATCAATTTGACATTAGAAAGAATCCAAGTTGAAGTGTTACATCATTTTCAGCTCCTTTTTGGCATCTGCACTTAGTAGCAGCCAAATTGGCAAAGACCATCCAGAATAATGTAGTATTTTAATTCCACAGCAGAGAAAGCTTTGTAGTCTCTGTAAGTAGGTGCAGGGGAAAAAATATTGGTATTGGTTATCAGCCAAATAAGTTTTAGCATATCGGCATATCGGCCAAAAATCTAATATCATGCATCTCCCCAAAAAAACTTTTTGTTTGTTTATTTTACTAAAATGTGCTAAAATAGTTTGGGCAGATTTGTTAGTACCTTTAAAAAGAGTCTTAATCTTTGTATTGCATGTTTCAAATAATTGTTTGACCCTAATTAAAATTACAGGTGCCTTCAAGCTTTTTATCAGCCTTTTAAAAAGAACTAACGTTCCACTCTGTAGGCTGGTCTTGTTATGAGCATCACAATGAGCAGGAAGCAGAGAACACAAAGCTGAGGAGCTCACAAAGAAAGATTTCTGATATCCATGTGAAAACTAAAGGCTACAAGACTATCTCCAAGCAGCTTCATGTTCCTCTGACTGCAGCTGCCTATACGGTATAAGGTCCGTGGGACTGTAGCCAAACTCCTAGGCTGTGGATGCAAAAAGCAATGCGACCCCGGGTTGATCAGATGGATATTGCGGATTGCAGAAAAACAGCCAAGGAAACCATCTAAAGCCATTTGAGCTGAACTCCAAGCTCAACGTATCACTTGCTGACAGCTTCGTCCGTTTAGTTTTACACTGATCTCCATGGAAGAAAACCCCGCAGAGCTCCACCACTGACAGAAAAAGTCACAAAAAAACGACA
>JBBPBX010014270.1:36677-51150 GCA_038048925.1 Garcialebias charrua
TATATATATACACACACATACATACACCGGTATGTATAAAATTGTATTTTATTTTTTTATTAAATTTATTCATTTTACATTTAAAACAAAAAACAAAAGAAAAATAAGAAACCATTTCGCATATTATTAAAAGAAAACATAAAATGAAAGGTGGCAGAAAGAAGAAAAACTTATTTTATCTGCCCCTTTTTTTTCAAAAACAAAACAATCAATTCAAACAATAATCGTGTGTGAGTAACAGTAAAAAGAGTAACTTTTCACAATCTACATATAAACATTAAACACAACTGAAAGTTTTGTTAACAATTTCGTTTTGATCATTAAGCACTGATTTTACATTTTTAATATCATTTACCAAGCCGTTCCACAATTCAACTCCCTGTAGAAATAGACCAATATGACTCGGTGATATGAGCTAAACGGAGTTTTCCTGTCATTTTAGCTGTTTTAGAGCAGGGCGAGGCTCACTGACATGTCAAATGAAGCCAATAGAAGCTTGTAACCAAATTATCCCCAGAGTTTAAACAAGTTCTGACACATCACAAAAAAAAAAACCAAGAGTTTCAGCTGATAATCTGCAGAACCAGATGTTTGTGTTGCTTCTTGCGTGGGGCCCCTGTTGTGACAGGGGGCACACGCTGACGCTTGAACAACCAGACCAAGATGAGTGGAAACTCTACCTTCGCCCCATTCTCCAGGAAGATCTCGGTCACGGCTTTCCCGATGCCCATGGCCGCTCCGCTCACCACAGCAGTTTTACCCTCCAGAGCCATTTCAGCTGAGAACAGGACAAACACTCAAGAGGCCTGCTGCTGCTACTGACTGCAGAGCAGCTGGGCTTTTAATGTCTCACCGCCCAACACCCATGACCGCCCACTACAGTCTACAGGTTCAAACATGCAGTGTATGGGTGGGGGATGTTTGTTCATTTTATCAGGAGACAAACTAAGAGTGAGCCAATAAATCACTTCAGCGTGGTCTCAAAAGTACTTTTTAAACATCATCTGCCTTTTTGGAACTTTTAGTTTGTTTAGTGACTGTAAAGTAAAGGCCAAAGTCCCTGTCTGACCCAAGTCCTTGAGCAGGACCTCCTTTATGCCAAGATTAAGGTTAAAAATAAAATTAAAAATCAAAAGTTTTAGATTAAAGTTGATGAATGAGTGAGCCGCTGCAGCTTACAGCGTCTATATATGTTGTCACCGTTATAAATTCCTTAGTATAACTGCATGTTCTGAGCAGGACCTGTTTAAGATTCAAGATTCAAGTTCCTTTATTATCCCCGAGGGGCAATTAGATTTGCAGTCAATAGGTGTGCACAGATTCATACATACATATGCACTTACACACACATACACATATAAACACAAGACAATAAGACATTAAAATAACAGTGTTAAAATTAGTGTGCATTAAGAAACCTGATTGCTACTGGGATAAATGAGTTTTTAAATCTGTTCGTTCTACATTTGGGTTGTAGAAACCTGCGTCCAGATGGAAGCAACCTGAACTCGTCATGGAGTGGGTGATCAGGGTTTGCCAGAATCTGCCTGGCCTTGTTCACTGACCTCACCTTGTGTAGGTTTGCGAGGTTCTTTAGGTCTATGCCAGCAGTTTAGTGCTGAAGTCAGTGTTTTTGTTACATTAGGCACCTTATCGGGCAGCTAAGGGGTCCTAAGCTCAGTACTCATCTTCCTTGCATTCCTCATTGATTATTTATTAACCCTTCTGTTGATTTAGATTTGCATAAATTAATCAAAAATAAAGGGAAACCTATCTCGTGGTGTAACAGTTCCTTCATACGCAACATATGGATAAACATATTATTTATAGCTAACTGTTTGAAGAGTTTCTGTCATAGAGATCATCGTGGCACAGAAATGGCACTGGTAAAAGTCACTGATGATATTCTCATGGACTTGTGTCTACTGGTCCTGTTGGACCTCAGTGCTGCATTTGATCATAATATTCCACCACAGCTTGAATATGATATTGGGATTACAGGAACGGCTCTAAAATGGTTTAAATCATATTTCGCTGATGGATTCCAGTTTGTAAATATAAATAATGGTAAATGGAGCTTACTTATATAGCACTTTCCAGCCCCCTATGAGGGGCCCCAAAGCACTTCACAGAACCAGCCATCCACCCATTCATACACACATTCATACACCGGTAGCGGTAGACTGCCATGCAGGGCGCCAGCCAGTCCTACCGGGAGCAACTCGGGGTTAAGTGTCTTGCCCAGGGACACGACGAGGTATGCAGTGACCGGGGATCGAACCCGGGACTTTCCGGTCCTGAGCTGGCTGCCCTGCCTCTACACCATCTCGGCCCCTAAATGAATAATGAATGAATGATACACCAAAGTTAGTCATGGAGTTCCTCAGGGCTCAGTGCTTGGACCAATGCTCTTTACTTTATACAGTATATGCTTCCATTAGGTAAAGTTATTAAACAACACGGGATAAATTTTCATTGTTATGCTGATGATACACAGTTCTATTTGTCCATGAAACCCAATTAATCCAATCAGTTACTCAGACTACAAGCATGCCTTAAACTTAAAGATATAAAATCCTGGATGACCCTTAATTTTCTGCTTTTTAACATAGACAAGACTGAGGTTTTGGTTTTTGGACATGAGCATCTTAGGAATGCATTTTTCAGTCTTTTGCCCTCCTTGGACATGTAATTGAACATCTTGGGGGCCAGATGAGATGTCAATGAGGGCCACATTTGGCCCCCGAGCCTTGAGTTTGACGTGTATGATGTAGGAGCAGGGCGGCCGACTCGGGACCCGAAGGTCCCGGGTTCGATCCCCGGTCATTGCACATCTCATGGCGTCTGACTCTGAGCAGGACACAATATCTCCATAATAATAACACATTATTATTATTGTTAATAATAATAATAATAATAATAATAATAATAATCTGGCCTCCAGTTCTAATGGTAAAAATCTTGGTGTTATGTTTTGTCAGAACATGTCTTTTAACCCCCACATTAAAAACATGACAAGAACCACTGTTTTCCACCTGTGTAATATCACTAACATTAGAAACATCTTATCTAAAAATGATGCAGAAAATCTGGTTCATGCATTTTTCACGTCTAGACTGGACTATTGCAATGGTTTATTATCTGTGTGTACAAATACTTCTTTAAAACATCTTCAGCTGATCCAAAATGTTGCTGCCAGAGTCTTAACTGGAGTTAGTGGGAGAGATCATATCTCTCCAGTTTTATCTTCTCTCCATTGGCTCCATGTCAAATCCAGAATTGAATTCAAAATCTTATTTCTAACCTACAAAGCCCTCAACAACCTAGCTCCATCTTATATCACAAATCTTATTGTTCCATATTTTCCTAACAGAACACTTTGCTCTCAGACTGCAGGTTTACTCGTGGTTCCTAGAGTTTCCAAAAGCAGAATGGGAGGAAGATCTTCCAGTTCTCAGGCTCCTCTCTTGTGGAACAAACTTCCAGTTTCTGTTCGTGAGGCATTGTCCAGTTTGAAGACTGGGATTAAGTCTTTCCTATTTTGATAAATCCTATAGTTAGGGTCTTATTGTGTTTCCTGAGCTGTCCCCTGGTTATGCTGCTATAGGCCTAGACTTCTGGAGGATAAACTGACCACATTTGCTGTTTGTATTTGTAATTATTTCTATCTTAACGTGATTTTGTCGTTCTTCCACCTGGACCTGACATTCTGTGTCCGTTTCTCCTTCCTATCGTCTCAAACCCCAGCTGGTTGAAGCAGATGGCTGCTCTTCTTCTGCTGGAGGTTATCTATTTGTTGCTTATACGGTCATAACTTTCGGAGATATTCTTTAAAATGAATTCACTTCATGAGACATTTTGCTGACGCTACAGACAAACATGGGCACAACCATTGTTGCTGCTTTGCCTTCAGTGTCAGAAAAAAGTGATGAATGGACTGATCTTTGCTCTGGTACTGTAGTTTATTAACCTGCTAAAATCCTCTGAAATCCTGAAAATTAAACAGTGGCACATTGGATGCAAGTCGCTGAGCAAAAACAAACAAACCTAAACAGAGCAGCTTTGTATGGAGATCACCGATTTATCCATCATGAAACAATTAAAAACAGTCTTCTGTTAAATAATGTCAAGTCATTCTGATAGCCTGAGTAAAAATCAAGATCTGTCTTTGATTAAGAAAATTAAAAAAAATTTTTTTTAAAGAGTTCACAAGTAAATGCAAGTTTTTGCCTTTGAGAAAGACCATTAAATCACACATAAATATCCAATAGTGACCTATTTTGTTCACTTAAAATATGTTTAATTATTTTGTTAGTTTTCCACAAATACAGTATTAAACTTGTATTTTACATTTTATTAATAGATTATTTTTTCTTCTCCAAATGTTAGTTTTTTTTGTTTGATTTTAACACACAAAAGCATCAATAAAAACAGTTTATCAGAATTTAACCAACTACAATTTTTTGTTGTTCTATTTATATAAAATAAATAGTTTTGTAATAGTGTTGTACGTTTGGAGCAGAAATGTCTCTTTTGATTGCGAATGTTGCAGCTTCCCGACAGAGGGGACATAATGTTTTGATTTGTATTTTTAAAGTCCACTAAAGGGGACATATTTGAGAGGAGCACTAGGTCACGTGATCTGTAACCTGACTTTGGAGCATGTGGCCACTGGATGGCGCCAGAGACACGTTAAATGAAGCGAAGGAAAGGCCGATTACAAAGGAATGTAGCAAAAAACAAAAACAAAAAGTTTTTTTTTATCAATAACTTTTTTCCTGCTGCTGTTTAAGTCAAATTTAAACTTTTTAAGATTTATTTACGCTGACACTGTCTCATAACAACATCACTTTACTCCTTGAACCTGTAATAATAATTTCCTGATATACAAAGACAGCTACTGGTGAATTAAATCAAATATTAAGTATTTAACAAACTTCTCAGCAAATTCAGACAAATTAAAAACACTATTGCATGTAAATGTTATCCCCGTGTTGCAGTTTCAAACAAATTGTATTTACCTGACAGGGCATCAGCTTTTAACAATCCATTATTAAAAACAGACAAGGAGGACTGATCATGTTGTGTCTTTCAAACAGGGCTTCTGGTTCAAGAGACAGGCAGGGGTGCATTTAGATTTCTGTGAGGAGGAAGTACCGAGCTCTGGAGCCAATGAGACACTTTCTTGTAATTTAACTACTTCTGCTTTCTGCTTTGACTCTTGGTTTCAACTTTGAAAATGTGTTTCTCATAGAAAACCGTGCGATTTTTAAAAATTGTTCAAAAACATTCTCTTCAAAATCTTCAGCATTCTTACTCTAGTCCTTAGTTACATTTAGCTACCATCCTGCTACTTTTAGCTACTATCCTTCTACTTTTAGCTACCATCCTGCTGCTTTTAACTACCAGACTGCTACTTTTAGCTACCATCCTGCTACTTTTAGCTACCTTCCTGCTGTTTTTAACTACCATCCTGCTACTTTTAGCTACCATCCTGCTGTTTTTAACTACCATCCTGCTACTTTGAGCTACCATCCTGCTGCTTTTAGCTACCATCCTACTGCTTTTAACCACCATCCTGCTACTTTTAGCTACCATCCTGCTGCTTTATCTACCAGACTGTTAGCTACCAGACTGCTACTTTTATCTACCAGACTGTTAGCTACCAGACTGCTACTTTTATCTACCAGACTGCTACTTTTAGCTACCATCCTGCTACTTTTAGCTACAATCCTGCTACTTTTAGCTACCATCCTGCTACTTTTAGCTACAATCCTGCTGCTTTTAACTACCATCCTACTGCTTTTAGCTACCAGACTGCTACTTTTAGCAACCATACTCTACTTTTATATTGCTACTTTTAGCTACCAGACTGCTACTTTTAGCTACCATCCTGCAGGATAGTGCTAAATTTAGCTACAATACTGCTACTTTTAGCTACTATCCTGCTACTTTTAGCTACATCCTGCTACTTTTAGCTACATTCTGCTACTTTTAGCTATTCTGCTATTTAGCTACCTTCCTGCTACTTTTAACTACTATCCTGCTACTTTTAGCTACCATACTGCTACTTTTAGGTACATCCTGCTACTTTTAGCTACCATTATGCTGCTTTTATCTACCAGACTGAGCTACCAGACTGCTACTTTTATCTACCAGACTGCTACTTTTATCTACCAGACTGCTACTTTTAGCTACCATCCTGCTACTTTTAGCTACTATCCTGCTACTTTTATCTACCAGACTGCTACTTTTAGCTACCATCCTGCTACTTTTAGCTACCAGACTGCTACTTTTAGCTACCATCCTGCTACTTTTAGCTACCATCCTGCTACTTTTATCTATAACTGCTACTTTTATGTTTATGTTTATGTTTAGGCTATTGAATTTGTTCATTTTTTTACAAAAGAAACAATACAAGACAATCTCATAAATGATATTGTACAAAATGTAAAAAAATGAAAGGTAGCAGAAAGAAGAATAAATCTTATTATATCTGCCCCTTACTTCCAACAATCAGATTAAACAACAATAATCAACCATGTAAACAATAATAATCTTCAACCAACTTTTTTCCAACAATCAGATTAAACAATAATAATCTTCAACCAACTTTTTTCCAACAATCAGATTAAACAATAATAATCTTCAACCAACAGTACAAAATGACTAACTCTTTTCTAATTTTCTAACTAATACAATACACATTACGCTATTTCACATATATTTTTTTAACACATTTGTTTTGATCATTTTCTTAAATGTAAACATTGACTTGGCATTTTTAACTACATTCTCCAAGCCATTCCATAATCTAATTCCCTGGATTGAGGTAGAACGTCCCTTCAAACTAGTTCTGAATTGTGGTTTTACAAACATCTCTGTCCCCTTAAGATTATAACAACTTTGTCTTTTAACAAAATGCATTTGGATATTTAAAGGCAATGCATTATTTTGAGCTCTATACATAACTGATAAAATATTATAGTCTACCAAATCATGGAACTTCAATAACTTTAGTTGATAAAATAATGTATTTGATGGATGACGGTAATGTTTTCTAGTGATAATTCTTACAGCTCTTTTCTGTAATACAAAAATAGGCTTTGTGATTGTTTTACACGCATTCCCTTTTAGCTACCATCCTGCTACTTTTAGCTACTATGCCCAATGTGCCTTACTGCATATGCCACTTTTGCCTCTATACCAACATCAACTACTACCTCATACATATACTGTGTACATTAACTCATATGCTGCTTTGCCACTCTTTGCAAATGTCAATGCTAGAACCTTCAGTTTATTTTATAGATATACTTTTTATACTTTTTTTATACTACTATGCAAAAACTCAGGACAGTATTACACTTTTATTATTTCATTTTATGCTTATGTTCATTAAATGTTTAGTGTTTTAGTTTTAGTGTTGGTGTAAATTTTCATACTTTTATACTACTATGCAAAAACTCAGGACAGTGTTACACTTTTACTATTTTATGCTTATGTTTATTAAATGTTTCAGTGTTTTAGTGTTTAAATGGTTACTGTTGCACCGAGGGACTGAGAGAAACGCAATTTCAATCCTGTGTATGTCCTGTACATATTGCAGTTCTGACAATAAAGTTGACTTTGACTTTTGACTATCCTGCTACTTTTATCTACCAGACTGCTACTTTTAGCTACCATCCTGCTACTTTTAGCTACTATCCTGCTACTTTTAGCTACCATCCTGCTGCTTTTAGCTACCATCCTGCTACTTTTAGCTACCATCCTGCTACTTTTATCTACCAGACTGCTACTTTTAGCTACCATCCTTCCTGCTACTTTTAGCTACTATCCTGCTACTTTTAGCTACATCCTGCTACTTTTAGCTACCATCCTGCTACTTTTATCTACCAGACTGCTACTTTTAGCTACCATCCTGCTACTTTTAGCTACATCCTGCTACTTTTAGCTACCATCCTGCTGCTTTTAGCTACCATCCTGCTACTTTTAGCTACCATCCTGCTACTTTTATCTACCAGACTGCTACTTTTAGCTACCATCCTGCTACTTTTAGCTACTATCCTGCTACTTTTAGCTACATCCTGCTACTTTTAGCTACCATCCTGCTACTTTTATCTACCAGACTGCTACTTTTAGCTACCATCCTGCTACTTTTAGCTACTATCCTGCGACTTTTAGCTACCATCCTGCTGCTTTTAGCTACCATCCTGCTACTTTTAGCTACCATCCTGCTACTTTTATCTACCAGACTGCTACTTTTAGCTACCATCCTGCTACTTTTAGCTACTATCCTGCTACTTTTAGCTACCATCCTGCTGCTTTTAGCTACCATCCTGCTACTTTTAGCTACCATCCTGCTACTTTTATCTACCAGACTGCTACTTTTAGCTACCATCCTTCCTGCTACTTTTAGCTAATATCCTGCTACTTTTAGCTACATCCTGCTACTTTTAGCTACCATCCTGCTACTTTTAGCTACCATCCTGCTACTTTTATCTACCAGACTGCTACTTTTAGCTACCATCCTGCTACTTTTAGCTACTATCCTGCTACTTTTAGCTACATCCTGCTACTTTTAGCTACCATCCTGCTACTTTTATCTACCAGACTGCTACTTTTTGCTACCATCCTGCTACTTTTATCTACCAGACTGCTACTTTTAGCTACCATCCTGCTACTTTTAGCTACTATCCTGCTACTTTAGCTACATCCTGCTACTTTTAGCTACCATCCTGCTACTTTTATCTACCAGACTGCTACTTTTAGCTACCATCCTGCTACTTTTAGCTACTATCCTGCTACTTTTAGCTACCATCCTGCTACTTTTAGCTACTATCCTGCTACTTTTAGCTACCATCCTGCTGCTTTTAGCTACCATCCTGCTACTTTTAGCTACCATCCTGCTACTTTTATCTACCAGACTGCTACTTTTAGCTACCATCCTTCCTGCTACTTTTAGCTACTATCCTGCTACTTTTAGCTACATCCTGCTACTTTTAGCTACCATCCTGCTACTTTTATCTACCAGACTGCTACTTTTAGCTACCATCCTGCTACTTTTAGCTACTATCCTGCTACTTTTAGCTACCATCCTGCTGCTTTTAGCTACCATCCTGCTACTTTTAGCTACCATCCTGCTACTTTTATCTACCAGACTGCTACTTTTAGCTACCATCCTGCTACTTTTAGCTACTATCCTGCTACTTTTAGCTACATCCTGCTACTTTTAGCTACCATCCTGCTACTTTTATCTACCAGACTGCTACTTTTAGCTACCATCCTGCTACTTTTAGCTACTATCCTGCGACTTTTAGCTACCATCCTGCTGCTTTTAGCTACCATCCTGCTGCTTTTAGCTACCAGACTGCTACTTTTAGCAACCAGACTCTACTTTTATCTTGCTACTTTTATCTACCAGACTGCTACTTTAGCTACCATCCAGCTACCTTTAGCTACTATCCTGCTACTTTTAGCTACCATACTGCTACTTTTAGCTACCATACTGCTACATCCTGCTACTTTTAGCTACATCCTGCTACTTTTAGCTACATCCTGCTACTTTTAGCTACTATCCTGCTACTTTTAGCTACCATACTGCTAATTTAGCTACCATAGTGCTAGTTTTAGCTACCATCCAGCTACTTTTAGCTACCATACTGCTATTCTTATTCTTAGCTACCATCCTGCTACTTTTATATACCTTAACTGCTACTTTTAGTTACCATACTGCTACTTTTAGCTACCATACTGCTACTTAGCTACTATCCTGCTACTTTTAGCTACTTTCCTGCTAATTTTAGCTACCATACTGTTACATTTAGCTACACACTGCTACTTTTAGCTACCATTCTGCTACTTTTAGCTATCATCCTGCTACTTTTAGCTACCATACTTGTACATTTATCCTGCTACTTTTAGCTACCATACTTCTACGTTTATCCTGCTACTTTTAGCTGCCATCCAGCTACTTTTAGCTACTATCCTGCTTTGTACTTTAAGCTACCATACTGCAATTTTTAGCTATCCTGCTACTTTTAGATACCATTCTGCTACTTTTAGCTAACATACTGCTACTTTTAGCTACCATACTGCTATTTTTAGCTACCATCCTGCTACTTTTAGCTACCATCCTGCTACTTTTAGCTACCATTTTGTTACTTTTAGATACCGATCTACTTTTAGTTTCTTGTTAGCCTTTTGCCACTTTTAGCATTCTTGCTAACCTTTTGGTGTTTTTAGTCTTTTAACGTTTTTACTGTCTTTTACTATTTTTGGTTTTTAACTACCATTGTGTTACTTTTGGATTCTCACTAGCCCTTTGCCACTTTTAGCATTTAGCCAATCCAACAAAGTTAAGTCAGGTCCTTTGGACGGTTTCTTTGTGTTGAAGCGTTTCATCTTTCATTCAAAAGACTTCATCAGTCCGAAGAGCCACAACAAACTCAGTCCCATAGCAGGCAGCACACTCACATGGTGGGCCAACTGGTTTGATGGTGATGATTTCTGGAGTCTGCCCTCTCCACCATCAACTCCTCTGAGGCAGCCATGGCCAAAGTGGTTCAAAACATCATTGTTGATGCTCAATTATCCTTTGATGTTTTGCACCACTTTGGCCATGGCTACCTCAGAGGAGTTGACCGGGGCAGACTCTAGAAACCATCTTATCACCATCAAACCAGTTGGCCCACTATGTGAGTGTGCTGCCTATGAGACCGAGTTTGTTGTGGCTCTTCGGACTGATGAAGTCTTTTGGATGAAAGACAAAATGTTTCAACACAAAGAAACCGTCCGGAGGACCTGATTTACCGTAAATTTGTTGGATTTTTTACCTGGATTATTGCAGGAAGTTTGACATTCAGCCAATGTTTTGCTGGTGTTAAATTTCATAGTTTTTTTTCTCTCCACTTTTTGCTTCTTGGTAGCCTGTTGTCACTGTTTGTTTTTAGCTAGTCTTTTGACACTTTTGGCTTCTAGCTAGTCGGTTGCCATTTTATACTTCTAGCTGTAAGTTGTCACTTTCTGCTTGTATCTAGTCAGTTGATACTTTTTGCATCTAGTTATTCTGTTGCCACTTTTTGCATCTAGTTATTCTGTTGCCACTTTTTGCTTCTAGTTAGTCAGTTGCCACTTTTTGCTTCTAGCAAGTCTGTTGCCACTTTTGCTTCTAGTTAAAGGTGCTATATGTAATTTCTGGAACACGCTAGAACTTAGGAAAATTTTGAACAGAGACACGTTTCTGGTCCCTCCCCCTCAGAGCCATATATGGCTCTGTTACCCCTTGCTCTGCTGAAATTCAAATTCAAGCTCTGTTTTTATTGGCTGGTTACAAACTCTGTTTTTATTGGCTGGTTAACGGCGGGTCACTGTGGCTTTTTAGAAATGCTTTTAGAGAAGCAAGGGGACAATAGTTTTTTTCAGAGATTACTTGTCTAAAATCAGTATGTCAGGAGGTAGTGACAGAGTGAAGAAATATGTTAAAAATATATTGTTAGAAAAGTTACATACAGCTCCTTTAAGGTAGTTGGTTGCCATTTTTTGCTTCTAGTTAGTCAGTTGATACTTTTTGAATCTAGCTAGTCTGTTGCCACTTTTGCTTCTACAGTAGTTAATCAGTTGACACTTTTTGCTTCTAGCTAGTCTGTCGCCACTTTTTGCTTCTAGCTAGTCGGTTGATACTTTTTGCATCTAGCAAGTCGTTTGCCACTTTGTACTTATAGCTAGTCAGCTGCCATGTTTGGCTTCTAGCTAGTCAGCTGCCATGTTTGGCTTCTAGCTAGTCTGTTGCAACTTTGTGCTTCTAGTTAGTCAGTTGCCACTTTAAACTTCTAGCAATTCAAGTTACCACTTTTTGCTTCCAGCTTGTCTGTTGCAACTTTGTGCTTCTTGCTAGCCTTTTGTCAATTTTGCCTTTTAGCTAGTATTTTGCTCTCTTTAGCGTTTAAACTTTTTTGCTATTATTACCTTTCAGCTAGTCTTTATCCTCTGACTATCTTTTGCTACTTTCATAAGACAGGCCTCCATCTCACATCTTCAGCTCGTCCAGAATGCTGCTGCTCGGCTTTTAACCGGAACTCGTAGGTCTGAACATATCACACCAGTTCTGTCCTCCCTTCACTGGCTCCCTATGCGGACTAGAATACTGTACTGTAGTCTTTAAAATTCTTCTGTTGACCTTCAAATGCCTAAATGGCCTCGCAACCCTTTACCTCTCTGAGCTACTGGAACCATACGTTCCCTCTCGGGCCCTGAGATCATCCGAACAGCTGCTTTTGGCTGTTCCTAAAACAAGACTGAAGCTCAGAGGAGATCGGGCATTTTCAGTCATGGGCCCCAAACTCTGGAACAACCTGCCCCCCAACATTAGACAGGCCACCTCCCTTCCTCAGTTCAAATCCCTGCTAAAATACATCTGTTCTCAAAGGCATTGCACACAGTGTGCGTTAGTTTAGTGTTTTTGTTCTGTGTCCTGTTTTATTAATTCTTCAGTATTATCATTAGTGTGTGGTATTTATCTTTTTCATAAATTTTACTCTTATTGATGTTATTGTTAAGCACTTTGATAACAGTTTCTGTTTTAAATGTGCTGTATAAATAAAGATTTAGCTGGCCTTTTACTTCTTTTAGCTTTAATACCTCAGTTTTAGCTTAGCTCAGCAAAGTTATCACTTGTTTTGCAGAAAATGCAATTTATCTAATTTTTCATGATAAATTGTATTTTCTGCAAAACAATTGTATCTTTATCTATATTTTTCATAACGATTGAAAATGTTTTGCCAAAAAGTTATATCAAACTGATTGTGATAAAATATCCTCAAAGTCAAACGAGTCAGATCTTAGAAGTCCAATAAAAATAATTTCATCTTTTAGCTCTGCGTGCTCAAACCAGCTCCACAAAGAGCCTCACCAGCTTCTCTTGCTTACATGGCATATCCACCATTTAAGGGCTTTCAGCTGTGATTTGCTGACCAGTTGCTGATCCTTGTTTTCAGCCCAGTGGCCTGCTGCCATTTCACTGGTGATTGTACCCGTGTGTGCTGGACAATACCAGAGAGCTTTACGTTTCACCAGAGTCATCGGCCACAAAGAAAAAGCTGCTGCCACCGAACAACGTTTCAGCCTGTTTACAGCGTGGGGCCACATAAGGGGAAGGGGTTACCTACAGGAGACGACTGTGAATGCACGGGATTTGGTGTGTGCATGTGTGGGTGCAGAGATTATGTGGTCTGAGGGCTGTGTGACGGCTTCATAAGAAAACAATTACATCAGACGTGTCTGTGAACCCAAAGTATGAACGTTTCATTCAGACACACAAAACCAAACTCTACTGTTTGTGTGATACCAACCCACAAGTAAAGTCTCACAAAGTTAGGCTCAAGCTAACTTAGTGCTCTTTTGAAGCATTGGATGCTAAGGACTGCTGTGCTGCACTTTACTTAGACCTGTCTAAAGCTTCTGATACTGTAGACCAGGGGTCCCCAAACTTTTTCCTGTGAGGGCCACATAACTTTTCCCTTCTCTGGTGGGGGTCCGGAGTCAGCTTGTAACAGGAAAAAGTGTGATGATTGCAGGAGTGCCTAAATGTAAAAATGTATTGTTTTCCAGAAAGCACAATCAAATAACCCTCTCTGGGTTCTTCACAGCACAAAAGTCAGGAGATAAATAATAACACTATTAATAAAATAAATAATAACACTATTAATAAAATAAATAATAACCAAATAACCCTCTCTAACAAAAGTGCAAATGTATTCTGCTGAGCTAACAGTCCACTTTTTAGCTTTGAGAGTTTGTCTGCTCGCATTTGGCCTTGCAAGCTATCATACTTGTCTTTGTGACGGGATTCATAGTGTCGCCGCAGATTGTATTCTTTGAATACCGCCACCGCCTCTTGACAGACACAGACAGCCTTTTCTTTGCATTGAACAAAAAAATAATCCTTTGTCCACTGCAGCTTAAATGCCCTGCATTCTGAATCAAAATTTCTCTTACCTAATCTTTTTGCCATTATTCCGTTCTGTCTTTGACAGGGGCGGGTTTAGGATTTTTTTCTGGGGGTTGCCAGATAGGGGCACAGACCGCAGAAGGGTGGAACACAATAAATCAAATGTGGAACAATAGTTCAAAATAGTTCATAACTAAGGAACATTTTATTGCAAAAGTCCAACTTTATTATCAAATACAAATACACACATGAAAAAAAAATCTAAATGCTCTATTGTTCTGGGGGCCGGATCAAATGTGGAGGCGGGCCGCATCCGGCACGCGGGCCGTAGTTTGGGGACCACTGCTGTAGACCATGACACCTTTTGCCATAAGCTCTCAGAAATTGCTTTCTCAGTTCTGTGTGTTTCTCAGGTACTTCTTCCAGTTATTTATCGTAACTGTCAACAATGGTGTACCGCAAGGCTCAATCTTAGGACCCACCCTCTTTACAATCTACATAAGTAATATAGATCATATCATTCCT
>JBBPBX010014271.1:0-17160 GCA_038048925.1 Garcialebias charrua
AAGCGCTTTATAAATAAAATTATTATTTATTAAAGTTTGGTTGTGCATTTTGTAAAGTCTCAGACTGTATTGGTCCTGGTATAGTTATAATTAGACATTTAGTTAGGCTAGTATTTCATAATGAACAATAACAATATTATAGTATAATTAACTTGCTTGATTTTGATCCAAATCTACAATTATTCATTGTTTCAGCTTTTTTCAATGCAGCATATTAATCCCCCATCTCTTTTTTTTTTCTTTTTTCAGAATCACATACCAGTTTCAAGACAACAGCGTTGAAAAAAGGTAAGATGTAGGAAGTTGTTACTCCTTCATTTTGGCTCATTATTGTCCAAAAATACTATCCTGATAAACTGCATCTGGATAAAGTGAATTTAATTGTGGTTGGATCAGAAGAGTAAATAGTTACCATTCTGACACCACATTACAGTAGTTTGTACACAATTCATCACAGCTGCATGCCTTTAAAAAAATTATTATTATTTTTTTTTTTTTTTATTTTTTTTTGGGAGAGATCACCTCCCAATAAATGTATTTTGGAAAATATTTTACTTTTGATACTTAAGTACAAAATAAATAAGATACTTTAGGACTTTTACTCCAGTAATATTCTTACAGGAGACTTTAACTTTTACCAAAGTAATTTTATGATAAGGTACTTGTACTTTTACTAAAGTATTACTTTGAGGTACTTTATACAACACTAATTAACAATTTGTACGGGTATACAATGTTGCTTAAAAGCTAAACATCACACAAAGCCCCCAGAGACTGGTTTCCATTGTGGTCCTGTGTATTCTATTCATCTGAGTTCTATCCTGATTAAATACAGAAAATGCCCTTTCTGTTAACAAACTGTGTTGAACAAACACTAACATTTCATTTTAAGGAAATTCTACCATTGCTGTTCATTGTTCTTTAGTTTTAGCAGGTCGCTTTCGTAAATGAGCCCATGAGGTTCAAAAGATTTACCTGACTAAATAAAGGTTGAATGAATTTCTAACCAAAATAAAATCAACATCAATTATGCGCAGACACATGCTCCAACCTTTCAAAATGTATGCAAAGATGAAGTTGTATGAATGTTTGTGTTTTACAGATGGAACCACACAGATGACAGCAATGAAGAGCAGCTTTTGAAAGGCAAGTCTGTTGGACATTCCTCACTGTGTCATTAGCAGGTTATTTTTGTTTCTCATTTAATGATTTTAACTTTTCTTCTAAAGACCTTGCCATCCACAAGATGACTTCAGTGCTCACTGAAGTACTTGTGGTGGTGAAGGATCTGTCCAGAGATGTGCAGTTCATCAAGAACAAGTTGAGAGAGGGCAACATGAGACACAAGGTGGTATCCGGGGACCAGCCACCGCAACTTATACATTCCCTGTCCAGCTGCCAGTCACCAGTGAACAAGACTTCATGGGGTGGAGTCATTACTGATGGAAGAATCAGTTCGTCAAAAGATGGTAATTTATTTGATAGACTGAACTGCATTCATTTATTAAATGTAGACCATTTCAATGTGGTCTGGCTCATTTTTCCTCAAGGAAAAATATGTTAAGCTCTCTAGGCACTTGAGCACAAATTCTTATCTAAAAGTTCAAAATGTGCCACAGAACATCTGCTATTAATGAAATGTTTTGAAATTGTTCAAATACTGTATATCAGGGATGTCCAAAGTGTGGCCCGAGGGCCATATGTGGCCCCTGAAACGATTTTGTGTGGCCCCTGACTTCAGATCAAGAATTATACTTTACAAATTTGTCCCCCTGGCACAGGTGTTTGATGTAGATGGAGAAATTCTATTTGTTATTTGGGCAAATTTATCACAAAGTAAAATCTTATAATTAAAAATATTGGGAACAATAACAATTATTTGTCTTTAAATAACAAAACTCTTAGCTTTTTCTATCTAGTGACTTCTACTCAAAAGCTGATTTTGCTTCACTCCAATCTGCTTTAAATTATAGAATAATGTTCCTCATGTACAGCACTTTGTGTCAGCGGCCATTGTTTTAATGCACTTTATTAAAAAAAGTTGATTTGGGGTGCACCGTGTCTACATTTGGCTTTGATCTTCCTCTAAAATCACAGAGTTCTCCGAGTCAGCTTCAGGTGCTTGTAGTTAATCTTAAATATCTTCTAAATTGAACCAGGTGTTTCAATGCCTTAACATCACACAACAATTACAGTGGAGAAACTTGTCAGTTTGGTAAAAAAAAAAAGTTAAAGTAATTTTTATTTATTTTTTTCTGTGCAGAGATATTCTTGTGCTATATTTTTTAAATGAATATATCCAAAGCTCCTCAGTTGAAAACACAAATGGTAGAAAAGATGTTTAAAAACCTCTTTCCTCAGAAGGACACAACACAACACTGCATATTTGGTGAGCTTCCTCCCCTGCAAATTACTTTATAGACTGCTGGTGATTGAGAATACAGGTAGTCCCCGACTTACGAGCGAGTTCCGTTACAACGAGGTGCTCGTAAGATGAAAATTTGTAAGTTGAAACACGAAGCACAAGTTCTCGTAAGTCCGGAATTTCGCTCGTAAGTTGGAACGGTTTTGCTAGTGCGACTACAAACACTCGTTTTTCATCGAAAAACTGCTTACTAGTGCATAAAAATGATCGGAAACGTGTGTCCACATGTTTAGCTAACGAACTGTGGTGAAAAAACACAGAAAAACTCGGTATTTTTTGCGTTTTTTCCAAAAATTCGCCAGCTCATAAGTCTGGAACCTCGTAAGTAAGAGCGCTCGTAAGTCGGGGACTACCTGTATAATTATGCTCTTAGTGTGCCATATAGTAAAAAATTCTTTTGAATTTCTAAAATGTGTTGCATCTTGTCTTTCATGCCTCTTCTGTATGAAATGCAAAAAAAAAAAAAGGATTAATTTTGAATAAAGAAAATGTGAAAGTGCAAGCTATAAGAAATAATCAAAGGACAATGTTCTTGGTGAGCTTAATAGGTGCATGGATATGTTGTCAAGATCGAGTCAAACTAGACATTTGCTTCTCTTTCCAGTTCAGTCTAATTGGATGCTGAGCATTTAATTTTAAAAAATCACACCCGTGTGAAGTGAGTGCTGCTCATCACTGTACCTCATCAAACGTCATCTCATTATGGCCAATGACATTTTGCATCCTCACACAATATTTGTTTATACAAACACTCAAATTTGTCATATTCAGTGGGAATGTGTGGGACAGTTTGTGCACACACCAAAAGCAGAACATGGGAGATAGCACCTCTCAAAAAAAAAAAAGAGGGGAGGGGGGTATACAATTTTATCAAATATACACCATCTTCCTCACTCTTATTTTTGTGTCTTTCAGCTGCTGCTCGGCAGTTTGACCCAAAGCTAACTGACAAGGACTACAGCGGAACTGTCAAGAAGTGGCTTCGTTATGCGCCAGACCGGGAGGGGGGCATCCCAAGGAACCAAAGTGATCCAAACCCAAGCCAAACGTGTCAAACCTAGTCTGAAAAAGCTAAGTCTGGTCCTCTGGACATACAAAAAACAAAGCAAAAAAAAAACTGTAGAAACGTTTCGTCTTTCGTCCGAAAGACTTCCTCAGTCTGAGCTGCTGTATTCAGCTCAGTCTTATAAATAGCACCCTCCCACAGTGGATCAACCAGTTGGATGATGACAGCCTGAAACCAGCTGCTCACATGAGCAAGGAGGACCATCAGCCTGACGATGGATCGTTAACACCCTGATGGTTGTTTGCTATTCACAGAGGGCTGAGTGATACTAGCAATAACAGCATTGTAAGAGGGGACAGTTGAACCCGGAGGCCTCCACCTCTGTTTAATGATGGACGGTTTCTTTTCACAAAGATGGCCTCCTTTACTCCTCTCTCAAACCATCGTTCCTCTCTATCAAGGATGTGAACATCTTCATCCCTGAAAGAGTGACCGCTGGCCTGGAGATGAGTGTAGACTGCAGAGTCCTGACCTGATGATGTTGATCTTCTGTGCTGGGCCATCCTTTTGGCCAGTGGCTGTTTAGTTTCCCCAATGTAAGACTGATCACAGCCCTCCTGACACTGAACAGCATACACAATATTACTCTGTTTGTGCCGGGGGACTGGATCTTTGGGATGAACCAGTCTTTGCCGTAATGTATTTTGGGGTTTAAAAGCCACTGGGTGGCTTGTATACCCCCCTCCCAGTGGCTTTTAAACCCCAAAATACATTACGGCAAAGACTGGTTCATCCCAAAGATCCAGTCCCCCGGCACAAACAGAGTAATATTGTGTATGCTGTTCAGTGTCAGGAGGGCTGTGATCAGTCTTACATCGGGGAAACTAAACAGCCACTGGCCAAAAGGATGGTCCAGCACAGAAGATCAACATCATCAGGTCAGGACTCTGCAGTCTACACTCATCTCCAGGCCAGCGGTCACTCTTTCAGGGATGAAGATGTTCACATCCTTGATAGAGAGGAACAATGGTTTGAGAGAGGAATAAAGGAGGCCATCTTTGTGAAAAGAAACCGTCCATCATTAAACGGAGGTGGAGGCCTCCGGGTTCAACTGTCCCCCACTTACAATGCTGTTATTGCCAGTATCACTCAGCCCTCTGTGAATAGCAAACAACCATCAGGGTGTTAACGATCCATCGTTAGGCTGATGGTCCTCCTTGCTCATGTGAGCAGCTGGTTTCAGGCTGTCATCAGCCAACTGGTTGATCCACTGTGGGAGGGTGCTATTTATAAGACTGAGCTGAATACAGCTTCTCAGACTGAGGAAGTCTTTTGGACGAAAGACGAAACGTTTCTACAGTTTTTTTTTTTTTTTTTTTTTTTTTGAATGTCCAGAGGACCAGACTTAGCTTTTTTAGATTTTTCTACCTGGATTATTGAGCATGCATCAGGGTGTCAAACCTAGGTTACCCCAACACACGCTGTTTCCCTTGTTCTTCGAGTACAAGTCTTAACCTCATGGACGCTGTTATTACATGAACATTAGACTTTTCTGTCAGTTAAAAAGGAGTCAAATATGTTGACAAATACCTTCTTTACTGAGCTCCACGATTGCCTACAAAGTTAAGAGGATGGAGGATTTTGCGAGAGAGGAGTGCCTCTTGACTCCAAAACATTTGCTGAGCTTCAGAACAAAGTCCATCGCAGAGTGCCCAGTGAGAAATGCAACCCAGGCTGCCTTGAGCACCTTCTTCTTCTGGCTTTTCCCTTTTCAGGGGTCACCACAGCGAGTCATCCTCCTCCACCTCACTCTGTCCTCTGCATCCTCTGTCCTCACTCAAACTACCTTCATGTCCTCTCTAACTGCATCCATATATCTCCTCTTCTTCTCCTCTTTGTGTGTGTGGGGGGGTGTTAATAAAAAAAATAAAAGTCATGGTCAGTTTTTTTATGTCTGATGTTTGCATTACAGTAGTTGTTATGAAGATACAAACCACTGTGTATTTACTAGACTGCTTTTGGTCCAGCTTGTGATTTGTACATCATGATGTTGGTACATAAATCAAAATTAAAGACTAATGTTGATGTAGAAAACTGGGTGATGTTAAAATGTAAAGATGTTAGAAGCCAACTATTTGTATTGCAGATTTAAAACAAATGTAGTTATATAAAGTGCTTCACATTAAAAATAAAAAAATTAATGGAGGGTTAGGGTAAAAAAAACAACTACCGGTAAGCATTGGTGTTATTTTACATGGTCTACCTACATGCAAAACCTGTATTTTCAGGCAGAGTATATCATATTGTTTATGTTTATTAAATTTGTTCATTTTTTTACAAAAGAAACAATACAAGGCAATCTCATAATGATATTGTACAAAATGTAAAAAAATGAAAGGTGGCATCTTATTATATCTGCCCCTTATCTCCAACAATCAGATTAAACAACAGTAGTCAAACCATGTAAACAATAATAATCTTCAACCAACTTTTTCCAACAGTCAGGTTAAACAATAATATTCTTCAACCAACAGTACAAAATTACTAACTCTTTTTTTTCTCCAATATATCCAAATATTCCCAAATGTGCACGAATTTGCATAAATGAAAAATCCTTAAATATCCGACTGACATCTGCAACGTGATACGCCAAAGATCTGCTGGAACTCCGAGGGATCGCATACCTCCAGGTATTTCACAGATAAAAATCCTTAAATATCCGACTGACATCTGCAACGTGATACGTCAAAGATCTGCTGGAACTCTGAGGGATCGCATACTTCACAGATACTTCACAGATAAATATACGACTGACATCTTCAACGTGATACGTCAAAGATCTGCTGGAACTCTGAGAAATCGCATACTTCACAGATACTTCACAGATAAAAATCCATAAATATACGACTGACATCTTCAACGTGATACGTGAAAGATCTGCTGGATCTCTGAGAAATCGCATACTTCACAGATACTTCACAGATAAATATACGACTGACATCTTCAACGTGATACGTCAAAGATCTGCTGGATCTCTGAGAAATCGCATACTTCACAGATACTTCACAGATACTTCACAGATAAATATACGACTGACATCTTCAACGTGATACGTCAAAGATCTGCTGGATCTCTGAGAAATCGCATACTTCACAGATACTTCACAGATAAAAATCCATAAATATACGACTGACATCTTCAACGTGATACGTGAAAGATCTGCTGGATCTCTGAGAAATCGCATACTTCACAGATACTTCACAGATAAATATACGACTGACATCTTCAACGTGATACGTCAAAGATCTGCTGGATCTCTGAGAAATCGCATACTTCACAGATACTTCACAGATACTTCACAGATAAATATACGACTGACATCTTCAACGTGATACGTCAAAGATCTGCTGGATCTCTGAGAAATCGCATACTTCACAGATACTTCACAGATAAAAAATCCATAAATATCTGACTGACATGTCACGTATACGTAAATATAAACCAATCATACGTCATATATGCGGCAAGTATCCGAAGAGATGTAAGCAGTAATCCCGAGGGATAACAGAGCCACATATTTCTGGATCTGCAGCAGATAAAGTATCCGGATTTTGGGATTTTTTAAGGATCAATAAAGTTCGGATCTGTTCGTATCCGGAAACTGGATTTTCCGAGGATGCGATACGGAAATTCCCGGAAATTGTCCGTATATGTGAAGGATACGGAGATATACCACATCTGATACTCCCGTATATCTATGGTTTTAGTGCAGTGCACGTCAGAGTGAGCAGTCGTTGACCAATATCTAAATTAGGCTGCAGTACCACAGTTCAACCCATAGGATTAGTGTAAACACGTTTTTAGACCAAATATTGCCGATTTGAACAAATACGCACAAAAACATGAAAATTAACACAGACATAGTGCTATACAACATTTTACACACATTCTAGGGAATTTATCAGATAAATTTTTTTATTTTGGGGTAAGTTCCTCTTTAATGAGGTGTAGAAATGCATATTGTACTTGAACAGTTCACAGATCTTATCAGCATATGTTATGATAATAAGCCTGCAAAGTGAGTTTAACTAGAAATCTTGGTTACTGGGCTTTTTTTTTTTTTTGACAAAGATGTTATTTCTTGTTATTGGTTTTGTTGATGTAGCACCATCTGATGATTACTAGTAGTTTATTATGAATATTTTAATCTGTTTGTTAGAAAGTATCCGTTTATATGTGTTCTCAGTGATGAAATGGGGAAAAAAGTTTAAATTAATTCTTGTTAGTGATTAATATCAAATTTGATCGGGCGGTTCAGGAGTGTCTAACTCACTCACACGGACTCATGTTTGTGCTGTTGTTCGGCATATTATTTTGTATTAGTGTTTAGTGTATTTTTAGTTAATGATTTTCTTAGTTCATATCTTGGATCTTATTACTGTTTTTCTTTTACATTTTATACTTTTGTTGGATGTAACTTAGATTCTGTGTACACAATTTTGTTACACCTCATGTATGATGTGAATAACAATAAAGAACCTTGAATCCTTGAATCATTGAAAAGGGGGGCCAAAATTAAAAACTTTGTTCAGACTAAGGGCCAATTTAAAAAATGTGCCTACTTTATCTCAAGTCAGATACCTCTTGGAGTTGCATGTTCCTCAACGAGTTTGACTGATTTGTCTCAGTTGCACTTTCCACATCATATTCAAAGATTACTAAAATCATTCAAGTGATAAAAGTATTTTATGTATAGCATCTTGGGGGCCAGAGAAAATGTCAACGAGGGCCACATTTGGCACCCGGACCTTCAGGTTGACACTTGTGCATTGTTCATCTTTAGTGAGTTGAGCAGCTCAACTCACTTTTTTACAGTTTTTTAAACAGAGTTTTAAACAGAGTTTTTTTAAACAGAGTTTTTTTAACAGTTTTAAGAAATCAAAGTTTTCCTGCCTGTATGCTGTTTTTTTTTCTACCTGCTGTATAAAGAAAGTTGTTTTGTTGACTTTGCAGTTTAATTGTAATTTTTTTTTTCATTCATTCAATTCATTCAACCTTTATTTAAAAATTTTATTTTTTAATTTTATTTTTTTTCATTCAACCTTTATTTAGTCAGGTAAATCTTTTGAACCTCATGGGCTCATTTACGAAAGCGACCTGCTAAAACTAAAGAATTTGTACACATGAGCTGTATAAAAATGCAAAATGTATTTTTTTTAAGACTGAATACGTTCTTTAATGTATAATTTTGCTGGTTATATGTACTGTAATGCCATAATAAATATGTTTATACTGTTTAAAACGGCCTTTTTTTACACAATGGAATGGGTTGCCAATTGGGCTTGTTTTGAAGGAGCTGACCGCTTCTTTCGGTCTGGAGATCTGGCAACCCTGGTTGAGCCTGCAGTGCGCATGCGTGCAGCCAGCCCAGCTGACAGCGGTCAGATGATGATGGCACACTCTACAAGTCGCGAAGAAATAGCCGTGATTTGCAACACCGACATCACTTCAGCGGAATCGGAGAACAACATCATAAACACGGTCGTCCTTTTTTCTTATTCTTAATAGGAAGCATGTTTCAACTTTAAAAATCCTCTTTTTTTCCTCTTGAGAAAACCCGCAGAACTACGGCCTGTTAGCTTAGTCATAGCAACAACATTTTCCGTAAGTTATTTTCAAGAGGAATTCACAACTTTATGAAAGTTTATAGACCGCTACAGTAAACTCGGCTTTTAGTTCTGCAACGTGAAACTGACGTTTGCAAAATAGGCCAAAACTGAGTTTGTTCACGGTCATTTCAAACTTCGTAAAACTTTGTATTTGCTGTTAGCATGCTAGTTAGCAAGTCAAAACGCTAATTTGTTTTCAATGAATGCACCTCATTCATTTTACTGCGTCACGTGACCTGCCTCCATTGCACTCTACAGATCATGTTTGTTCTTTACATTATGTAAATTATAGATTCAGAAGGGTTATGCAGAGGTTTATACGAATTTCGCAGTTGTGTATTTTTTTGTTGTTGACATTTCTTATTTTGTTTTCAAATTTAAAGTGACGTATATTAAATGTCCACTTTACTTCTCTACATCTGTAGATGGTGGAAAGAAGTACTGCTCTGTTGAAAAAAATGGAAATAAGCGTAGCAGAGGCAGATAAGAGGACTGGGAAAAACACTGTTAATATGCAGGAAACCTACACTGTCTACCTCATTGAAACAAGGTACATAAACCTGAATATCAGCTGATAATTTATGTAATTATTAACAGACGAGAGTGGGCAAACGCTTCCAACATTATTTGTTTTCTTCAATAAAAATTGTAGTTTTACCGTACAGTTTTGTCTTTACAATACTGTATAGGTAGTCCTCGACTTACGACGTAGATCCGTTCCTATGCGGCGGCATAAACAGATTTTCGATGTAAGTTGGCATATACGTACATACTGCACCATATACATGTACAGTACTGTATTACCAAGCACTTAGCCTATCCCAACACAGTACCCTACATAATTATCAAAAACACATACGTTTGGGAGCCATAATGAAGGGCAAAAAGAGTTAATGGCCTACCAGGATGCTGTTGACGCCGTTCTCCTTGGTCCATCCGCTGTACCTGTATTCGGTTTTCCGTTTATGACGTAAAACCGTGTTCACAGTACAGTATTCCTCCACCGCTGTACCACGTACAGTACAATATTTTCCGCCACCGCACCTCGTACAGTACAATATTTTCCGCCGCTCCACCGCGTAAAGTACAATATTTTCCGCCGCTGCTTTACGTTTACGGCGTAAAACCGGTCCATCTGCCGTATTCCGCATTCCGTTTACAACGTAAAACCACGTTCACAGTACAGTTTTTTGTTTTTTGAATGTCCAGAGGACCAAACTTCGAGAGTACAGTGCAGTATTCCTCCGCGGCTACGTTTACGACGTAAAACCAGTCCATCCGCCGTATTCCCCATTTCGTTTACGACGTAAAACTGCGTAACTCTGCTTTTCATAGTAATTTTTTTTAATGGGAGATGCGTCGTAACCACGAAGCGTCGTAACTCGAGACCGTCATAACCCGAGGACTACCTGTATAGCTTACAGCAATCACAACTTTGTTAATTTTGATTAAAGGAAAAACCTACGATGATACTGAATAAATAGGCCATGTTTAGCAATGCCTTGTCATATTTGTTTTGTACATTAACAAACAGTAATAATATCACTGTCTTGTTGAAAGCTCTTTGACATATTGCTTATTTATTTAAATGTTTTCTTAATATTTTTAATTTGAAGTTCAACTGAGGGCATACAAGTTTAGCTGTTCTTGCTGTGGCTCTATCAGTTTAACAAGAGCATCATCCCAACTATCTTGTAACTTCAAAAAAAAAAAAAAACCTTTTTGGTCTTTCCCATCTGAAGGCCAGCTGAATCTGTCCCAGAAGGAAGTACGCCGGCTGCTCCTGACACTTTGTGGAGGCGCTACAGTGAGTTTGAGCTGCTCAGAACTTACCTCCTGGTGACCTATCCCTATGCCATCATCCCTCCACTGCCAGAGAAAAGGGTGAGTGACGCATCAGCCCTTCTCGAAGGGGATTTTTACATTAGCTTTTTTTTATTGTAACAATTTTATTTTATCTCTTGTAGGCTGAGTTTGTGTGGCACAAGCTTTCTGCAGACAACCTCGACCCAGATTTTGTTGAGCGACGAAGGGTTGGTCTGGAAAACTTCCTGCTACGTGTTGCATCACATCCTGTCTTATCTCATGACAAAATTTTCTTTCTCTTTCTTACAGAGGTTAGTAACTTACTGGAACAAAAATGGCGTAAAATGTCCCTTTGGAGTCTAATGGACTATATTTAATGACTTGCATGTCCATAGTTTAAATTGGACATTAAACTAACATTAAATGAGTAGAAAATCAATGCAAGATGCTTCTCTGTTTGTGTTTGCTATTTAAATTAGACTCCTCCAACATTTAGAGGGTTTTATTTATACTTTATTTTGGATCATCTGAGCTAAAGCTTCTCATCTAAAAAAAAAAAAAAACAATTATCTACAGCGCTTTGACTAAAGTTTTGTAAAAGTACAGATAATTATTAATGTTCATGTATCCTAGTGTCCACTTCTCGTCTGTTTGTTTTTTACTGGAGGATTAATCAAGGCTGCATGCACACTCATCCCAATCAGTCACAGATTTTTAGATTTCTTGGATCAGCTGCAGAGGGACCAGAGGAGCAAATGCAAAAAAAAAAACCGTTGATACAATTTGGATTAAGTTTATTTTCTTTCATGCATTTTCTACCAAGCTCACGTGCAAAACTTGTGAAAAACTTGTGCAAAACCATTGTTTTTCTTGTTAAATGTTCTAAACTAAAGGATTAGCTTTATAACAACAATACGATACATGTAAACTTCTGAGGGATTTAGTTTGCCCTTTTGTTTGGCCTCTTATGTAGCATATTTTTAGAATTATGATTTACACTTTTTTTTAAACTCTATGGTTTCCATCCCCGTCTGTCACGTGTTTACTAAATGTTTTTAGGAAAAGGAATGGAGAGAGGCAGTTCTGGAGACAGGTTTTCAAGATAAGGTACAGTTGTGTTTTTATTTCTTTCACTCCCGTTTTAAAAACATTGAACAAGTTCTTCTTTTCTTTGCTGTAAAATTAATATTTCAGTTTTGTTTTAGGTCAGTAAATTTACTCTTTGATTGTGCAAAGCCTATTTCTGTTCCCCACAAGGTGGACTCCAGATTAAAGTCTTTGAGTGCCATGTTACGGGTCAAGAACCCCGACAAGTACGTGTAAAAACTTTTTCTACTTTAAAAGTTCCAAGTGTACTTTTTATTTTTGACATGTAAAAACATATATTTTTGAGCAGAACTAATTCAATATGTTGACTGTAAAAACACAGTTATAAGATTAATGATGTAAAAAATATGTCTGGGACATTTGTATGTTAAATTTTTACTTGATGGTTATGAAAGAAGGGCGACACGGTGGCTCAGTTTGTAGAGCTGTTGCTTGAGAAGGGTGGATGGATGGGAGGTAATTTATCCTGTTTCAATGCAAACCCCGCAAAAAACCAAAGCAAAAATGTTTCTAAAATATTTCTTATCTGTTGCGTTCTTCAGGAGGTTCACGGCTCTGAAACACTACAGTGATGAGTTGAACACTGTCGTCTCTCAGTTACTCAGAGTGAGAGCGGTAAGTAACAGTTCAGTCTGAAGAATGGATGAAGTTACTTTACATCGTTTGTTTCTGAGGTTTGGCTTGCATGAAGAAAAATCTGTAAACTTTGGGCAGGATTAAAATAGGGGTAGAGTTACAGTAGACAACTGGTTGCTGCTGCTGGTTGATTAGATTGTTGTTATTCCAGCGAGTAGCAGACAGACTATATGGAGTTTATAAGGTCCATGCCAACTACGGCAGAGTTTTCAGGTAAGAAACTTATTTGTCATATTTTTTCTTTAGAATAATCAGATTAATGTGAATATAATGCATCAAGTTAAAAACTTTAGACAAGATTACGAAAAAGTATTACCGGTATAATCTTTAGACTCTAGCCTGCAGGATCAAAACCAATTTTTACGGTTGTGTGAACTGAACATAAAGAATGAAATCCCTGAATTTTGACGTCTTCAGTGAATGGAGCGCAATAGAAAAGGAAATGGGAGACGGGCTGCAGAGCGCTGGCCACCACATGGACACGTAGGTCAAACTATAAATATTTCCTCACCTTTACTCAACAGCTTTTCTTATACGTCATCTTTAGCTTGTTCTTGATTGTGCAATCTGTTTTGGCATTGGCTCATCCATGAATTGACTGAATATATGTATATCCAGGTATGCTGCGTCAATAGATGACATTCTTGAGGAAGAAGAGCATTACGCAGACCAGCTGAAAGAATACCTCTTTTACACCGACTCTGTCAGGTAAATTAGAGTAAAAGAAAGAAACTCGTAAAATACTCCTAGAATATGACCTGTCACACTAACGAAGGGGTTGACACCTGCATTTTTTTGTTTGTTTGTTGTAATGTGTGGTTGAATCTTGATGTTACAAATGCATCATATCATGTTTTTAGGAACTAATTTTAATCTTTGTTCCCCTAAAATCACTTATAAGCGCAAATATTACCTCCTTTGTACAAACCGGATCTCAAAAAAGTTGGGACACTAAACAAATTGTGAATAAAAACTGAATGCAATGATGTGGAGGTGCCAACATCTAATATTTTATTCAGAATAGAACACAAATCACAGATCAAAAGTTTAAACTGAGAGAATGTATCATTTTAAGGGAAAATATGTTGTTTCAAAATTTCATGGCGTCAACAAATCCCAAAAAAGTTGGGACAAGTCCATTTTTACCACTGTGTGTCATCCCCCCTTCTTCTTACAACACTCAACAGACGTCTGGGGACAGAGGAGACCAGTTTCTCAAGTTTAGAAATAGGAATGCTCTCCCATTCATGTCTAATACAGGCCTCTAACTGTTCAATCATCTTGGGCCTTCTTTGTTGCACCTTCCTCTTTATGATGCACCAAATGTTCTCTATAGGTGAAAGATCTGGACTGCAGGCTGGACATTTCAGTACCGGATCCTTCTCCTACGTAGCCATGATGTTGTGATTGCTGCAGAATGTGGTCTGGCATTATCTTGTTGAAAAATGCAGGGTCTTCCCTGAAAGAGATGACGTCTAGATGGAGCATACCGTATTTTCCGGTGTATAGGTCGCACCTTTTTATGGTTTTTTCAAGGCCTGCGACCTATACACCAGTGCGACCTATATATGGCTTATCACTTTCGGTGAAACAAATTTTTAAATCCAGCTCATTTCACAATTACGTTCATTTATTAAGGAAAAGTTCAGCTCAGACACATATTTGCTATAATTTTTATCAAACAAATAATTGTTTTTAAGTGTTAATCTTCTTAAAAGCCTTGCTGTGCGCTCCTGTGGCAGACATTTGCAGCAGAGCTAAACGTAGGTGCGACCTATACACCAGTGCGACCTATCTAGGGATTTTTCCAATCTATTGGTGATAATTGGACAATGCGACCTATACACAGGTGCGACCTATACACCAGAAAATACGTATGTTGTTCTAGAACCTGAACATAGTAGTTCTCTGCATTAATGGTGCCTTTCCAGACATGCAAGCTGCCCATGCCACAAGCGCTCATGCAACCCCATACCATCAGTGATGCAGGCTTCTGAACGGAGCGTTGATAACAACTTGGGCTATCCTTGTCCTCTCTGGTCCGGATGACATGGCGTCCCAGTGTTCCATAAAGAACTTCAAATCGTGACTCATCTGACCACAGAGCAGTCTTTCATTTTGCCACACTCCATTTTAAATGACCCCTGGCCCAGGTCAAATGTCTGAGCTTGTGTAGAAATGGCTTCCTCTTTGCACTGTAGAGTTTCAGCTGGCAATGCCGGTGGATTGTTTTCACTGACGATGCTTTCTGGAAGTATTCTTGAGCCCATTGTGTTATTTCCTTGACAATGGTATTCCTGTTTGAGGTGCAGTGACGTTTAAGGGCCCGGAGATCACGAGCATCCAGTAGAGTTTTACAGCCTTGACCCTTAAGCACAGCAATTGTTCCAGATTCTCTGAATGTTTTGATGTTATGCACGGTTGATGATGATAACTTAAGTCTTTGCTATTTTATGCTGGGTAACACCATTCTGGTATTGCTGGATTTGCTGCACTATCTTTCTGTGCAACAATGGTGGAATTGGTGATCCTCTTACCATCTTGTCTTCTGAGAGACACTGACACTCTGAGAAGCTCTTTTTATACCAATCATGTTGTCAATTGACCTAATTAGTGTTAATTGGTCTTCCAGCTGTTCATTATATGCTCAATTTCCTTTTTCCAGCCACTTATTGCTACTTGTCCCAACTTTTTGGGATTTGTTGACACTGAAATTTTGAATCAACATATTTTTCCTTTAAAATGTTACATTTACTCAGATTAAACTTTTGATCTGTCATCTATGTTCTATTACGAATAAAATATTGACATTTGCCATCTCCACATCATTGCATTCAGTTTTTATTCACAATTTGTTTAGTGTCCCAACTTTTTTGGAATCCGGTTTTATATTTTTATTATTTTTGTTTTTATGGTTTGAGTTGTAGATGTTTCAGATATACAAAAAAAAAGTGTTCTAGAGGGCCTACATCTGACCAAAGTCCAGATTTATTTTATAAATGCACTTGTGATTTTAGAACGTCAGTTTGATAGAATTTTCAGCAGCATTTTTCTCAATAACTTAAGAGAAAATTAATCAGACCTCACCTTTTTAACCCTTATCAAATACCTATCCAACCTTTTTTGTGCCAGTGATTTGATTATTTAGGATAGATTTTCTGAGAGCATATTTATTAAATCCTCTAGCATTTGTCATTTCATATTTGTGTTCAGGTCGGTGTGTAGGAAACATGAGTTGATCCAGTATGAGCTGGAGATGGCAGAGCAGGACCTTACCTACAAGAAACAACAAAAAGAAGAACTGGCAACCGGGGTAACGCACACCACTGTCACACACACACACCTTTTCAGTGTTCTAGTTTTTCTGCACCCGTTTAGCTAAATACACAGAAAATGTAGCACTTTGAGATTTTCATTAATGAAAAGTGCGTTATAAATTGAATTCATTATTATTATTGTAAAACTCACGACTAAACGTGTGAATTTGTGTTTGTGTGAGTGCAGGCAGTGCGAACGTTCTCTCTAAAGGGAATGACCAGTAAGTTATTTGGTCAGGAGAGCCAGGAACAGAGGGAGAGCAAGGTAGCAGCCCTGGAACAGAGCATCCAAGAAGGAGAGGAAGTCATCCAGGAGAAGAACGCCGAGTGCCAGTAAGGCCAACACCAGTGATAAACCATTAAGTTCCTGTTCTTTAACTGTCTTCCTCTGCTTTACTTCTGTTTGAAAATGCTAAATATGATCTTGCAGATGAAATGATCACCGTTTTAGATAAAACATATCCTGTTGGAACTAAAACTTATACAATATTTGCAATTGCAAGATTTAGTTAAACTGACTTGACTCCACAGTCGTCACCCTGCTCTGAGGAAAGCGTTGTGATCCCACTGGACTGTAAAACAATGTTTATCCTTGAGGACTGTTGATACCACTAACGGCCGTATCGTCACACCTTAGGGGTTCGTTCCTGCCAAACCAACCAGGATGGCAGCTGCTTCGGTTGCTGTGAACCTCTGTAAAGTTGCACAGCAACCCGTGTGTTCGGCTGTTTTATAAACAAAAGCCACCTGAGTCAATAAAAAAAAAAAAACTAGGGCCTAGCCAAATAGAAGCAAACAATGATTCATTGTCCTAGTTTGTCTTCCTCTTTTTTTTTTTTTGTTCTTCATACGCATTAAAACTGATAATTTGCTGCCTTTTTGTTTGTGCCATTAGAGAGTTCGTGCAAAAAGCGTGGAACGACATTGAACGTTTTAAAGAGCAGAAGGACAAAGATTTACGTGAAGCACTAATCAGCTACGCCATCATGCAGATCAGCGTGTGTAAAAAGGTGGGCGTTCCTGCGAAATTCAGTTTGTGTGCGTTATGTGTTTGCACGCTTAGAAATGCCATCCTCTTTGCTCACATGTTCTGCCACATGTTTGTCTTTCCAGGGAATCCAGGTGTGGTCCAACGCCAAAGAGTGCTTCAACAAAATGTGAGCTGCTTTAGGTATCACTCTTCAAAAGCAGCAG
>JBBPBX010014271.1:17224-43407 GCA_038048925.1 Garcialebias charrua
TGAATCTTTTCTATCAGTTTGAACTTTCAGAACGAGTGGAGGAGGGAGGTATTGGTGCCAAATGGATCCTGACATCTGAATTGTTCAGACCAGCAAACCTTACGTTTTTCTTTGTTCTTGTATTATTTTCCAGAATTAATCTTGTTTACTGAAATGATCTGAAGCAACGCCATCGTAATTGTTTTACAGTAAATGAGTCAAATGTTATAATTTTGCTAAAACTCTAATAAATTTGTTTGAATTACTTTGTTGCACTTATATATAACATTTCCATGTAGAGGTGATGACAAAACTTGAACTCTATGAATTTATTGGCATTACCTCAAAGGATATGATTTTTGCAAGAATGTTTTCAGTCCTTTTGTTTTGATTTTGCAGCATATTTAATTTGTATCAAAACAACAAACCTACTCTGACATTAGGATCAGAGTTCACGTGGAAGATCAGATGCCTGCATGTGTGTTCACACCCTCGTTGGTACTTCTATCTAAATGTATTCATGTTGACCAAATCCAGAAATTTTGTTATTTTTTTGTGGTTAAATTATGAATTTTTACCATTAGTTGTGGCCAAATGTATACATTTAAAGACATGTTTTCACTATATAAAATGAATAGTTTTGATTGTTGGGTAAACTGTTTAACACTTGCTTTATTTAGTTTTGATCTTGAATATAAACTAATGAACATAGTTGATGTTACAAAAGGAGTCAGGTTCAAATGGACATTGTCAAACTAATTTTAACAGATCAAATAATCTGCAAACATGTAAATTGAGTTGTAATTGTCTAGTGCTGAACAAACTGTACTTTTTTTTATTTTAAGAAATAAAATGAGTTGTCAGTTTTAACAAAAATAAAATAAAAACTGACTGAACAGCGCCCCCTGCTGGATGTAAATGTGAAAACCAAACACAAAACTGGAAGACTCCCACCACCATAAATAAATAAACATTTGAATTGTTCAACATGAGCTCGTGTTTTTCTCAAATAGAAACCTAATGCCATTTTAGGATTAGAACAAACTAAAAGAACAATGATTTCTTTTTTATCTTAAAATCTAGATGCTGATTGGATGAAACGGAAACCTGCTATTTTGTAACTTGACCCTGTCTTCTATGAAAGGAATGATTTTAGAATGTTTAAGTGACATATAGATGTAGTCAATAAATTGTTCTGAATGATTGTATATAAATTAATTGTCAAACCATGCAGTCATGGAGATATCTTGAACATGAATCTAAATTAAAAGTCATAATAAGGAAGTATTTGTCATGTTACCACAGCAACAGGAAGGTAGATCCGCCGCCCTGCCAGTCAGTTGGGAGGAGACACGCCCACTTTAATAAAAACCAAACCGTCTCCCCTCCACTCCAAATCCAATCCAGACAAAAGGACGACAGGTCTGCGGGGCGCGCTCAACTTGACAGCATCTGGGCACCTTTGGAGACGGGTCCGAGAACGCACCGGCGCGCACACATCTGGATCCATCTGAAAACTCCATACCGGACCGCTCCATTGTCCTTTACACAAAACAGAGAAAAGGGGGAGAAAAGGGAGACTGAGCCCTGATTTTCTTCACAACCAGAACGACGCTTTTTACATGATGTCATACCTGTGGATTCTGCTGTTGGGAAGCCTACTGGCCTCACATGCCAAGGCACAAGGTAAGGATTTATTATAACTAATAAATCTGATTAGTTTCCAATTTATCTATCTGTCTGTCTGTCATCTATCTATCATCTATTCTATATCTATCTCTATCTATTTACCTACCTATCTATCTGTATATCTAATTATCTATCTGTATATCTATCTATCTGTATATCTAATTATCTATCTGTATATCTATCTATCTGTATATCTATCTGTATATCTATCTGTATATGTATCTAATTATCTATCTGTATATCTATCTATCTGTATATCTAATTATCTATCTGTATATCTAATTATCTATCTGTATATCTATCTGTATCTAATTATCTATCTATCTATCTGTATATCTATCTATCTGTCTGTATATCTATCTATCTGTATATCTATCTATCTATCTGTATATCTATCTATCTGTATATCTAATTATCTATCTGTATATCTATAATTATCTATATATCTATCTGTATATCTATCTGTATATCTATCATCTATATATCTATCTGTATATCTATCTATCTGTCTGTATATCTATCTATCTGTATATCTATCTATCTATCTGTATATCTATCTATCTGTATATCTAATTATCTATCTGTATATCTATAATTATCTATATATCTATCTGTATATCTATCTGTAAATCTATCTATCTATATATCTATCTGTATATCTATCTGTATATCTAATTATCTGTATATCTATATATCTATCTGTATATCTAATTATCTGTATATCTATCTGTATATCTAATTATCTGTATATCTGTATATCTATCTGTATATCTATCTGTATATCTAATTATCTGTATATCTATATATCTATCTGTATATCTGTTTATCTGTATATCTATATGTATATCTAATTATCTGTATCTATCTGTATATCTATCTGTATATCTATCTATGTCTAGTCAGTTCTAGTCTGTTCTCCTTCCTGTCTGTGTGACTGCAGTCTCTCATCATCTCTTTTTCCAGCCTCAGTTTAGTTCCAGCTGCATTCCTCTTGTATTAATTACGTCAGATTGACTCAGTGAACAGCTCTTTATCATCTCTTCATCATAATTGCTCTCTTTTCACCTCAGACTTCATCGTTGACAGAGATGTGTCATGCTCTGTAATGTGGTTCTCAGGACTTGGTCCAGAAAGGGGTGTGGTGGTGGTGGACCCTGCAGTACTTCTCTCCATCTTTTTGTTTTTTCTCTGCTCGCTTCTCGTTTGTGTGACCAACTGGCCCTCGTCTCTTCCCTTCTCCCTCCAGGTGTCTTTTATTTTGTCGTTTTTGCGCTCTCCCCCATCTCCTTGCTTCCTCCTTGGCTGGTCCATGAGCCTTGGCCCTTCCCTGTGGCTCATGCAATGATTTCAGATTGCTCCAATGTGCAATAAACCTCACATGGAGAAGGAAAAACACATAAACTGAGGGGAAATGCGAGGGGAGTTGCTGGAAGAAGATAAAGGCTAAATGTTAGTTTATTGGGAGGGAACACAAAGAGATAGAATAAAAAAGAAAGCAAAAGGCCTTTATCATTATGCAAACAAATTCAGTTGAGCATTTGGCGTGCTTATGTAAATTGGTAATCTCACTCTACTGGTTCTTTTTTCCTTTTTTTTAGAAGACAAACCATGTGGTAGCAGATTTCCACAAATTCTCATCCATACACATTAATTTTCTTTACTCTTTTTTTATTATTTTTTTTACCCACAATCACAATTTTTTTTTTTTTTATGTTCCATTTTCCGTCAGTACTTTGATGCCCTGCAAATCCTCTGTGGGTGTGTTCACTGACTTGCATGCACGTTTGGGTTTATGGCAACACTTTGCAGGATGAGGTGCCGGGTCAGTTGCTTATCAGAACATCAGTGTGGCGGTTTAGTTCTGAACGTGGAGGAGAGGGAGTGCCCGTAACCAGATCCTGCTCCAGCTGTAGACAACACCCTACATGCAACTAGTTTCAGCACCTTCCATTCCTCCGGGGCCCTCAGCGTGTGTGTGTGTAAGAGTGTGAGAGGGTGGAGTGTGCTGCAGCTCTTATCCACACAACATATGGAAGTACAGAAAAGCTTTATGAATGTGCGTGTGAATAAGTCGACTACAAAACATTTGTGTCTGAAAGGTGAACACGTGATTAAAAGGAGCATGGGGGATGTGCACCATGTGTGTGTTGACTTGTCTGTGTGTACACCTTCATCTGCTGACACATAAACCATGCCTTAAGTGAACCACTGGTGCACAAACACACACAGCTCTCACTTTTTCTCAGCCATGTTTGGGGTTTCACCCACGCACACACTCAAACGTGGGAGAACAATGTTGTGGAGATGTCATCAGACATGGCTGCACAAAGAGTTGCGAGTCTGAGGTGTGAGATCACATGTACAGTATGTAGGTGAATGAACGAGTTACACTTAGGTGATCGCACACGCTCATGCAGGAACTATGAGAAAATGAAGTTCCATTCATTTTTTTCTGCTTTGGGAACACACCTTAGCTCTGGTGGTTTGCTGTACGGAGTGTTTTTATTCACTTTTAGCTTCTTTATTGTAATAACATACAAAACCATTCAGATAAATAGTGCTGGGGAAAGGCCAAACTCAAATTATCTACCACATCTTGGCCCCCTAATTCAATGTCAGTCACAAAAAGTTACTGGTTGCAACATGGGACATCTACAGTGGCCCCAATGTGTAAATTAACAACATTTGAAAAAACAGAATTACATTTGAAAAAGCACAACATTTGACAAAATGGAATTAACATTAAGCCAAAGCGGAAGTGGCCAAAGCGCAAGTGGCTGGAATCACCTTTGAAATACCAGAATTAAATGTGAAAAAACTGAATTACATTTGAAAAAAAAAAAAACTGAATTACATTAAGCCAAAGTGGAAGTGGCCGGAATCACATTTGAAAAATGATCACTTCCGGTTTGGCTTCCGGTTTGGGGCGGCCGTGGCGTAGTGGTAATGGCACGTCGTCCCCCGATCGGAAGGTTGGAGGTTCGAATCCCGAGTTCCCACACAATGTGTCGTTGTGTCCCTGGGCAAGACACTTAACCCCGAGTTGCTCCCGGTAGGACTGGCTGGCGCCTTGCATGGCAGATTACCGCTACCGGTGCATGTGTGCATGAATGGGTGGATGGCTGGTGCTGTAAAGCGCCTTGGGGCCCCTCATAGGGGGCTGGAAGGCGCTGTATAAGTAAGCTCAGTTTACCATTTTAATGTGATTCCGTTATTTCAAATGTGATTCCAGTCACTTCTACTTTGGCCACTCCCGCTTTGGCTTAATGTAATTACGTTTTTTTTATTTTTTTTAAAATGTAATTCAGTTTATTCAAATGTTGTTGTGTTTTTGTTATTTTTGTTGTGTTTTGTCAAATGTAATTCTGTTTATTTATTTTTTAGTTTTTAGTTTTTTCAAATGTTCATTTACACCTCCTTGGCCATCATAGACACCCCTTCAAGAAGTCAATATGCCATCGTTGTTGCAGAATCCATCCATCCATCCATTTTCTTTAATCTGCTCGGGGTCATTGGGAGCTGGCGCCTCTGTCCAGTGGTTGTTGAAGAGGTGGAGGACACTCTGGACATGTCGCCAGTCCATCCCAGAGCCACATAGAGACAAACAAGATGGACAATCAGTCATGAGTAACATCCACACACAGGGACAGTTTAGAGAGTTACCAATTAAACTAAACATGCATGTTTATGGATGTGGTGTATCAGAGTCACCAGAGACAACTCATGAATGAAAGATTTATTTTTAATGCAAATGAATGAGACATAAACATGTCCAAAGAAAGAGCGTAAAACCACTTAGTTGTGACAATATCAAACATACAATGCATTAGAATTCACAAAATCAGATTTTAATGTGTTTTTTTAAACAATTTATTGTTATAACTGAGAAATACAATCCTATATTTGCCTTTTTTTAAGTTTTAAGAGTATAATTAAGTATAACACCAAACATATTACATTGTAATAATTCAAATCAAATATTATAATGTATAGGCTAAATGACCTGAATGTGCAAAATGTTGATGTAGAGGTAGGAAGTAAACAAAAGGGGAAGATTGGTTAATCCTTCTCTAAAACAGTACTTCATGACAGGCAGGATTTGTAAAAGGTAAAACATGATAATGCAAAACAAAACCATCTTTGTAATCTTGTGTTCCTTTGTTAAATTGATATTTAAGTAACTGAACTCCCAAAATAGGCATTTTCCATTGATTTTTTTCTCCATGTTTAATAAAAACACTTAATGTAAATGTTTTTAAGTTTAAATCCCAAAATACTAAGGCCCATGAACCAATTAAAGTCAAAGTCAACTTTATTGTCAAAACTGCAATATGTACAGGACATACACAGGATTGAAATTGCATTTCTCTCTGTCCCTCGGTGCAACAGTAAACAGTATGGTGTTTTTAATCTATGTCATCAATAATCAAAAAAAAATATATAACTTAAAGCCTCCTGATAGCAAAATGATTGATGATATTACAACTTTTACTGACAAAAGACAACATAATCCTAGAAATTACAGTAACATCCACACATGGCTGGCCTCTGGACATTATGTTTCATATATTCATATAAATCCAGTTTGCTTCTAAACATTGATTCAACCTCCAGCATCCTTTTCTCTTTGTTGACCCTTCGTTTAGTTCTGATCAGCATTTCATTGTTATCAAAAAAGCCCTGAAACATTTATTTGATGAGTGCAAGGGCTGACACAATTTGTTGATTACCGTACTTAATTCGGATCCATTATTTCATTAATCAGATTTAAATTTCAAATATTATATAAAAAAGTGACATATTTTCTTTTTGGAGCAGTATTTATATATCACATGTAACAAGTGTTCAAAATAACTTAATATATTACTTGAATTAATTGAAAAATGCATTAAAAAAAAACATTGTGCAAACTTGTATCCTACATTCTACTTGAAAAGAAGCAGCAAGTTCAGTTTCTCCAGAAAGCAGTGGTCTTTTTCTTCCTTGTCCACTTTGTTGCAGGGTTCGTGTCTTCTTTGGCCCAAAACCAGCACGTCGGACACTTACCGTATTTTCCGCCCTATAAGTCGCACCGCCCTATAAGTCGCACCAGTCCAATTATGTCCAATAAAGTGGAAAAATCCACGTATAAGTCGCACCGGCCTATAAGTCGCACCTCACGGCCCAAAACAAGCACGCGCAGCAACAACAGACCTGCAGTGCAGCAAACAGACCTGCATCTCTTTGATCTTTAAAGATAAACACGTAAAAAATATATTTTTGTTAGCTGACATTACAGTAAAAGTGTGTCTCAGTTTAACTTTTCTTGATAAATGCACTTTGACGGTTAAAAACCGTTAAATTAAGTGACAATTTTTTTGACCAAAGTGAAAAAAAACGAAAAATCCACGTATAAGTCGCACCGGCCTATAAGTCGCAGGGCTTGGAAATGTAGGCAAAAAGGTGCGACTTATAGGCCGGAAAATACGGTATAGTTTCTGCTGCCATCACAGTTTCCTTAACTTTGCCATTTGATGGTTTTACATTCTACCCCAGGGGTCACCAACCTTTTCGAAACTGAGAGCTACTTCGTGGGTACGGAGTCATACAAAGGGCACCAGTATACCCACTGAACTTTTATTTGGGAAAAAATCTCAACAGATTCATTTCAACATCCTGAGCTCACCCTTTGGTTTGTGTACCAACTAAAGAGATGGGAAGCGGTCATCAGAGAGCTGATGGGCAGACGTGATCCATCTGAGGCGGCCATTGTTTCCTGTTTGGGCTCACTGGCTGCTGATTTCCCCTCAAAATGTTACAACAACTGCTCCGCTCAGAAGGCTCTGTGTTTATTTGATCAAAGTGTTTTGCCGATCATAAAAAGCACAGTGTGTTTGACTGTGAATCACATGGTCAGCTCCACGGTCTGTATGGACGAGTCACATGGTTTAACTTAGGAGTTTGGCCTCAGGGGACCCTTTTAACTGTTTAGCAGCGCCGAGATGTGCGTTTGCGTACAAAAGCGTGCAGTCATGTTAGAGACACAGATGACTCATCAGCCTCAGGGGAAAGTTGTGGCAATGAAAGAAAGGGGGTTAAAAAAAAAGGTTAAAGTAGAAACTGAAAAGAAAAGGAAAGGAAGGAGGGGGAGAGGGGCTTTCACTGCTGCGTTAATGCAAAACAGGACGCCACTTCCTCAGAGAGGGAACGCTGTTGTTTGCATGTTGGGAGTGAAGGAATCGGAGCTCGATGAGTTTATAACCTTGCGTGTTTGTGTGCTATAGTAGTAAAGTCAGCTTAAGCAATAAATGAGAACAGAATGTTCCGTGGAGCAACAGAAAGAGTTTGCATGCAGGAGTTCTCCTCCCTGAGCATGTGCAGGCCTTCAGAGCTGGAGGAGTTGCATGAGCTCAACATTACCTCCCTCCCCAATCGCATGCGTGTAAGTGCAAGTCTGTGAGAAAGCATCCCCACAGGTTTCCACGTCCACCGCCGTTCCAGTGAGCTCCACGTGTTCCCACTCACGGACGCACATCAGCAGAAATCCCGCTCTGACGCGACCCGTTTTTGGTTTACGCGTTTCGAAGCTTAACTCGGCCTCCGCCACTAATCTTCAATCTGCAGAGCGCTGAATCACATCTAGCTCGTCTGAACGTCTCGCCATCTCGTCGCGTGGAAACGCACGCCACAGTATACGACTTCGATTAAGGCGATGAATTCCACAGAAGTCACGAAGAAGTTGATTCAGGCACACCCATCCGCGCCGACGTGATTCATTAAGGGCTCTCGTTAAGTGTTTAGCTTGGACGCAAAGGTGGCGTGACACTTAGCTTCAAAAACGAGACAGGAAGCGAGCGGAACAAAGGGCGCCTTATTAAATGAACGTCAGTCACCGTGCAGCTGAGTGCCAGCATGTGCATGTTTGTGTGTGGATGAGTGGAGAGTCACTCTCGTGTGAAATGTGTGTTTTTTTGTTTTTTGTAAAGAGGTTTCTGAGAATTAAGCATCGGGGTGTCACCAGGACATTTAGCCCTGCAGAGGATTTATGGTGAGATAGAAATACTTTAGATACTGTTCATGCTGGTTTCCCTCGAGGCTTCACTGACTCTGATACGATCTCACTTGGCAAGCAGAGTGTCTCTTTCAGCATTCACTCAACTCTGAATGTAGTAATTGTGGATAAAAACACAATTTTTATGCCAGGCTAATTAAAAAAAACACAACGGTACTGAGCATCTGCTACCTTCCGATAACCAAACGTTTTTAACATTCTCCTCTTGGAGGCGTTTTGGCCTCGTTCCCACCTGTTCTCACACTTTTTCTATCCATTAACAGAAAAGTCCACCCAGAAAAAGAGCAACAACATTGTTTTATTCAAGTGAAAGTATTTGCAACATTTTAAAGAGGGGGAAAAAATGCACTGAATGATCTGGAACAAGGCTGCTGGACTCATCTTTAAAGAGCACTCACGTGAAACAGGGGAATGTCTCAGCACCATCTCAAGCACACTCAGCTAACACACACTTCCAACACACACTGAAGAAGTGCACGCCTGCTTCATTTTACTTTTTCATTAGTGTGGAGCTGCAACACGGGTCGAGGCTTCATTTTAACGCTGCCGCAGGTCAGATGGGATTGACGTTATCAGTAACATCAGGGATCCGTCAAGGACAGGGTGTGGCTCAAAGCATGTGTGTGTGAGTGAGTGTCACGTTTGAAAGTAATAGGAACGCAACATAAAATACTATATCGAAATAAATTACACTTTCTGCGTTGAGTTTGTTCACTATGAATAAAAGTGTTATTTGGACCGGCTCCTTTTGCTTCTAAAACGATTGGGTTTCTGCGAGTAGCTCTTCTTGTATGTTTGCACTTTTCAATAATAGATGCGTCGTTTTTCTACACAACTTTGTCTTCATGATGTTACCACAGATGATGCAGCTGAAGAAGCGCTGGATGTTGTACCAGAAGAAGCAGCGGTCGAAGGAGACCCTGGCGCAGAGGATGTAAACCCAGCTACTGTAAGACATAAACATGTATATTTATTTTTATGTATTACTTTATTGATTCTTTTATTATTATCATTTGAATTCTGTCAAATTCAGAATCCAGTTCAAAATCTTATTTTAACTCTCAACAACCTGGCTCCATCTTATATTACAGATCTTATTGTTCCATATTTTCCTAACGGAGCACTTCACTCTCAAACTGCAGGCTTACTTCCTAAAGTTTCCAAAAACAGAAAGGGAGGAATGTCTTTCAGTTATCAGGCTCCTCTCTTGTGGAACCAACTTCCAGTTTCTGTCCGTGAGGCTGACACATTGTCCAGTTTTAAGACTGGGCTTAAGACTTTCATTTTTGATAAATCCTTTAGTTAGGGTTGCCTTGTTATGCTGCTATAGACAAACTACTGGAGGACAAATTGACCTCATTTCCTTAAATTATTTGTTAAAATCAAATAGTTTTAATTTGATACTATTTTTATCTTAACATTTGATTCTGGACCTGCCATTGTGTATCTGTTCCTTCCAAACCCAGCTGGTCGAAGCAGATGGACCCTTGTCCTGAGCCTGGTTCTGCTAAAGGTTTCTTCCTCATGAGAGAGATTTTCCTTTCCACCGTCACCTTTATATTTGCTCAAAATGAGAGTTCTGTGATGGAGTTAATTTCAAAGCAGTCTGCTCCTTAGATTTATTTTTCTCTTAGGTCTAAGATCATGAATTCAAAATAAACCAAGTTGTCATCTGAGATTTAATGGACAGAGTTATTTGCCCAGTGAGCTCACAGCTCTTAGCGATGTAGTTCAGAATTGTGAGTTAGATGTGGCGTTGCAACGTTTTGCTCACCTCAAACATCAGCTGATCAATACTCTGAACGGCAGGAGACATTACAAGTGGAGGACACGATCTTTGGCTAACGAGTAAAGACGAGATCATTAACAAAATCTTAAAATAAATAAAAACATGTTTTGCCACAAACTAATCTGACTTCCATCTCTCCTCCCTGATTGTTCACGAGTCTTTTGAAACGATCATCAAAACAGTTTATGTGACTGCACTGACCTGACCCCAGTGCCAGACATGATTGTTAGAACTTCTACCACACAAACAATTTTCCACAACATTTTAACCAGACAAAGTCATGAAGCAGATTTACACGTTTAATATCTATTGTACACAGACTCTAGTTTGACTTTTTTCTTGTTAAATACAGGAAGCACCACAAGAAGAGGGTGAGCCAGAGCCAGAACCAGAGCCAGAGCCAGAACCAGAACCAGAGCCAGAACCAGAGCCAGAACCAGAACCAGAACCAGAGCCAGAATCTGAGCCTGAAGCCGGTGAAGAAGAAGTCGAGCTTCCTGCGCCTTCAGATCCAGAAGACCCTTCTTCAGCAGCTGAAGAACCAACAGAGGCAGGAGGAGATGGGGAAGGTTCAAATGAAGCAACAGAAGCCGCCGTAGAAGACCCAGAAGCAGTAACCCCTGCAGCAGATCCTGAAGCAGATTTACCCCAAGATGCAGAAACAACTCCTGCACCAGAGCTTGAACCAACACCCTCAGAAGGAGAAACAGAAACAGAAACAGAGCCTCCAACTCCTGACTCACTCATTTTGACGACTGTGGCAGAGACAATTCTAACAACACAAGGTAATCAAAAATAACAAAAAAAAAATATTTTTGATGAGCTACCTTTTTTTATCAATGATTTTTAGTGAGCTTTTTTGTTTTTTGAACAGACACAAAAAGAGAAAAAAAAGGAAAAAGAACATAACAAAATCCTCCCACTCCAGATCAGCCACACATACATACATGTCTTAAACAGGCATTGACATGTTTTCCACATAAAACACAAAAGACTGACAAGTGTCCCAAAATCTCTTAACAGAACCTTTCAGGGTATATCTTTTTTTTTCAGATGAATATGATACATAACTTTCTTTTTACCCAGTGAACAAATGCTGGGGTGTGTGGGTCCTTCCATCTGCACAAAACAAGTCTTCTGGCTAGAAAAGCAATCACATCCCTCTTGTACTTGCTGAAGGACATATCCACAGGGACCACCCCATACAGGGAGATGAGTGGTGATGGGATTACAGTTTTTCCACATATCCCAGAGAAGCTGTCAAAAATAGATTGTCAATAGGTCTGCCGTTTGAAACAAGTCCAGAATGTGTGTAAAAGCATAGCTGGAGTTTGTTTACAGTGATTACATGCAGGGTCCAGGTTGGCTTTGATCTTGGATCTTGTCTTTGGACCAGTGCAGCCAGTGCACCACCTTGAATTGCAATATGTCTCAGACAGACTGAAGATGAGTAAATGTTCTCAATGAGTCTGTTTACCATTTCAGTTTAAGGGAGTCCAAACTGGTCTCATGGTATGAACTGAACAGTGTATAGATCTTGCTGAGGGCCCCGTTATCAGAACTGCACTCCAAAATCTTTACCACAAAATGTTTGACCATTTTCTAAGACTAATTCTGTCAACAACATGTTCCTAAAACTCTTTATTTTATTTTATTTATTCTTAATACTATAAAATGTTTTGGTCAATCTGAGGTCAAAGGTATTTTAAATCTAAAACGTGTCTTTCCATGACTAGGTGCTGATTCGGGTGTTGTTGACGCAGAACTTGTGCAGACAACTCAAAAAGTAGAGAAGGAAGTTATCTTAACCACGGTTGCACCCGCTGATCATGAAGTGGTCAGTATCTACTTTGTATTTGAGAAACTCCAACAAGCATTTAATTGGAGGTTACTTTGTCATGAGGTGTTTGTATGGTGTGTTTTCAATAGATTGGAGATGAGAAAACCACACCTGCACCCAAAGATGAGCAAACAACACCAGTCCCATTGATTGTGGAGCCCGAAGGTGAGATTTGTACACATTGGACCACATATGTTGAGGAAAAATGTGGGTTCACCCAAAATTTTGAGATTTAGATGGTAATACCATAGGCATTCAAACAAAATGTCCATTATTTTAATAAACATATGTATTTAGTTTCATTTAACTTTACATACAAAAAAGGCTGTTACAAAATAAAATAATCCACGTTGAGTTTGATGGGTTTAATTATTACATGTACTGGTGATGTTTGCCAGTTGAGGCAAAAATTAAAATTAAAATGTGGTTGAGTTTTAGGTATTTTCCTTTTTTGAGGTTCTTCCATTAAAAGAAAATCTAAACTAAATATTTGACCAATATAATCAAACATCAGCTGCTGATACAAGAGCTGTAAAACTGTCATTAGTCCAGATAGATTTCCTGCTGGTGACACAAGAAATGCACATTAAAAGAAGGTCACCGGTGTTTGTATCCAGTTACTCCTGAATACTTTGCATCGTTTGTCATAAAGTGCTTTGTGCTTGGAAACAAGGGGAATCCCTTTGTTAACTCTTTCAGAAAAAAAAGGCTTTTCTATGGCAATCTTCAAAAAAAATTACTGATGGACAAAACTTCAGACAATCAAACTTGTTCAAAAACTTTAATAACCTTCTTAGTCTGCATTTAAATTTGATTGTTAATCACCAATGTTACCTTTTGAAATGTGACAATTAAGAACAACAAATATTATAGGTTCTTACTGAGGGCTAGTCTTAAAGTAACAATTCTGTTTTGTTTTATATGGTCTTACGTTGGGTTGTGGTAAGTAAGATAAGATAAGACAAGAAATAACTTTATTGATCCCGCAGAAATTTGATGTGTCAGAGTTTTAGTACAAAGGAACAAGGAACCACACAAGCTATAAAAGAATAGCAGACAATCTAAAATAAAATAAAAAACAGAGAATATAAAAATACCAATAATTAAGTTCTACAACAGGTCAGATGTAGACAGAAACATTAAATAGTTTATTGTACTGCGGATCAATTTTATTGTCCTATGTGTAGAAAGAGGGTGGAGTTGAAAAGTTTGACAGTCACAGGGAGGAAGAGTCCAGGGTGTCATGCAGGGGGTGTGACGTGTTGTTCAGGATCTGGAGCAGGTTCCTCAGCATCCTCTGCTCAAACGACACAACTGAGCCAGCTTTCTTCATGAGTTTATCAAGTCTGTTGGCATCAGCTTTCCTCACGCTGCTGTCCCAACACACCACAGTGTAGAAGACGATGCTGCAGACCACCGTGTGGTAAAACATCTGCAGCATGGTCCTGTAGACCTGAAAGGACCCGAGTCTCCTCAGATGATAAAGGCGACTCTGCCCTTTCTTGTAGAGGGTGTTGGTGTTTGCTCTCCAGTCCAGTTTGTTCTCTAGGTGGACCCCCAGCTACTTGTAGCAGTCCACAATGTTCACCTTTGTACCCTTGATGTTGATAGAGTTGGGGAGAGGTGGGGGTGATCTTCTTCCTGTAGTCCACCTGCATCTCTTTAGTTTTTCCAACGTTGAGTTGCAGGTGGTTCTGTCCACCACACCTCTGTATCCAGCTTCCTGGTCACCAGTGATGCAGCCCACAATGGCAGAGTCATCTGAGAACTTCTGTAGATGCAGGATTGTGAGTTGTACCTGAAGTCCGAGGTGTAGAGTGTGAACAGAAACGGTGAGAGGACCGTCCCCTGATGAGCCCCTGTGCTGCTCAGTGTCTGAGGTGATGTTCTGCAGCCTCACATACTGTGGCTGACCTGTGAGGTAGTCTCTGATCCAGGTGACCCAGCGAGTCATCGCCTGCATGTCCAGGAGCTTACTGCAGAGTAGATCAGGTCTTATGGTGTTAAAAACACTGGAAAAGTCAAAGAACATGAATCTTACAGTGCTGCTGCCCTGTCCAGGCGTGTGTAGGCTCTGTGCAGCAGGTAGATGATGGCGTTGTCAACTCCAATGCGTGGCTGGTATGCAAACTGTAGGGGGTCCAGTACATACAGTACATATAACTATGAATAATTAGTATTAAAGGGGACCTCAGATGTGTTTTTTAAATTTTTATGGTATTTCTGTGGGATATCCAGACCCTATTCCTTCAATTTAATGCACAAAATAATTATTAGATAATCAATTATACCCTTTTTAATTCTGCCATTTTTAACTTTCGTTTTGAACGACCGGTTTCTGATAGAAGTTCTGAAGTCCACGCCCTTCAACGATCTGTTTACGCCCTCTGTAACAGCCAGTATCTGTAATGTGTTGTTGTTTTAAAATTAGCTCTTTTTTTATTACTCATTTGACTTACTGTTAGTGCTAGCTTAAGATAACTTACCGAAACCCGTCTGAGCGCGCCGCAATTTGCTGCTCCTTTTAGCATGAGACCACCCGAATCCGATGCTAATGTTAGCTTGTTCCTCTTCCGGTGTTCGCCAGCTCCGCTCGTTGCACGCGGCGATTTTGGGAGTTATCGCTGTTCCAGTCAAGACAACACAAAGTTCACCAAGTGTCTCCCGTAAATTAATCCATAAGGAGAAGGTCCTCGCTGCTGTGAGGCTGCTGGGACGCTGCAACGAGGCTGTACAATTGAAGCTCCGCTCCATCCGCCAGAAGCAGTGTCCCGTTGCCGCCGGTCCCTATGCCGGGAGTCCGCTCGTTTAATTTTTGCCGGCTGCGCGTTGGGAGCGATCGCAAATACACTAAAAATTGAACTAAAACATAAAAATAACAATTATACTTTATTTATAAAGCCATTTAAAAAAACCACAGCTGCAACAAAGTGCTGTACACATGAAATTAAGAACATATAAACAAAAGATGAGATGAAATCATGAAAAACAACAGTCATGTGTTTAATACAGAAGTGGGTTGAGCCTAACCAGGGGTTGCTAGGTGAGGGGCTGGACTCAGGTTTGAGGTGATTGGCTGCGGGTTGTGACGTCAATAACTGCAGGAAGTGTGAATCCAGGTGTATTTATCAAAAATAAATAAATCTACTTAGAGTAAATAAACCACTGGGTGCATTTTTTTGGCACAAGGACTGTTTTTTTATGAAGTAAATACCCAAAGTTGAGTAAAAAAACATTAAAAAGTGAATTTTGCATCTGTGGTCCCCTTTAAACATTGCTTAGGTGAGATAATTGAAACTAAGTAACAGACTCTCAAAACAATTGTAATGTATGGGAAAAGTACAAACAATAGCATCTGCCATTTTAAATGCTTGTTTGAGTAGAGCCGCTGCTTCTCCACATCGAGAGGAGCCAGTTGAGGTGGCTCGGGCATCTGGTTAGGATGCCTCCTGGACGCCTCCCTGGTGAGGTGTTCCGGGCATGTCCCACCGGGAGGAGACCCAGAGGAAGACCCAGGACACGCTGGAGGGACTATGTTTCTCGGCTGGCCTGGGAACGCCTTGGGATTCCCCCGGAGGAGCTGCTCCAAGTGGCTGGGGAGAGGGAAGTCTGGGCCTCCCTACTTAGGCTGCTACCCCCGCGACCCGACCCCGGATAAGCGGAAGAAGATGGATGGATGGATGGATGGATGTTTGAGTTGTTTTAAATGTTTATTTTGTTGATACCATTATGAATAACTACGACTTTTCTCACTGATCAGGCTTTTTCTGTATTTATACTCTGCCTACTGCTGATAAGATGCTGACTAATCAAAAGTTATTCAGAGCACCCCAAGATAAAATAAGAAAATGACTCCAAGAAGTTACTGGCTTTTATTTAAGTAAAAACAGATTTACTCATAAGGAGTCGTCTGTTTTGAAAACGCAGTCGGTTGTGCTGCTGAACGGAAACGTGTTGTGTGAACAAATGTAACGGCATGTATTCCTCCTTGTTCTGATGGATAATGACAGAAGGACATTTAACAACAGTAGCTCACGGCACAAAGAAGTTACAGTTGTCGTAACTGGATGTGCCAGATGGTTTAGTGTCTATAAAAATAGTTTGGAAAAGGACAGGCCTTTAGAAACAAACACACACGTGCACACACACATACACATAGACAGACAGATAGATATTTGATGCAGCATTTATCAAAAGTTTCAGAGTCTCAGGCAAATCTTGACCGATGTCTGACAATCCTCAGATATTGGGACTTGCCATTGTTGGCTGGGGTCAATCCTAAAGCCAGTTTTTAAATGCCAGTATGGAGACGATAAGTCCAAACTTTTGTATTTCTGCCACAAATGGATGGTTTGGAGACTGCGTGTATTGCTTCTTTTTGGATTGTGGTCTTGCAAATTCTAGAAGATTCCAGCTGCTCCTTAATTTGTTGAGTTAAGGCCACAAACTCAATGAAAAGGTGGAAGCTGTAAACTCGTAATCTGACGATCTGTATTCATGTCATTTATGCATGAAAACTGTTCAAACTTGTTTGTAAAATATCACATCTTTCCCATCTCTAGTTAAGAAGGAAGTAAACTTTCCAGAAGTTTACATTTTTCCACAGGACATCCGTGGCAACACGCCTTTCTCTGAAAGCTTCTTTGGAAGTTACACAGCTAAACCTAACAATGCACACTTCCCTGCCGATGCTAACAATATTCAGACTTTATTTTAATAAGTAGCCTAGTGAATACTTTCTTATAGGAAAGTTGTATTAAGAGCATTGCAAACAACATAGCTTCCATGCAGAACTGATAGAGTAATAATAGTGAATGTTTCTTTCTTTGAGTTTGTTTTACATGAGAAAAATCTACCCTCCACTGGTTTTCCAAATCCATCAGAGAATCTGACTGATAATCTCCTGGATTTTTGGTTAACACAACAAAAGCAGCAACCGACCACAGTCATCTTTACCCTAGTGTGTTTACCCAGATTAGATAATAGTCTGATGAATGTACAGTGAGGAACGTTTACAGCTTACCCCCTTTTCCTGATTGCTTGCATTTTTTTTTAAATCTCGCTATTAAGTAACTGTTGCATGTACAGTTAAGTGCATACATCAATGTCAGTTCAAGAACAGTCATCCTGATCCATAATTTGTCAAGCTTGTCTGCTAACACTAACTATACCTTCAGGCAAAAAACAAAACAAAAAAAAAAGAACAGTAATTTTCATACTTTTTGGGAGGAGGGGGGAGGCGTTCTGTACGGTATGTACCGGTTCCTCTCCTAGTCACCACTCTGGAGTTTCTATTGCTAGATCACAGCTAATTCAAACAGCTTCATATAGTCTGGGACACACGTGGCAAAGCGATCATATCCGGATTCTGGTAACTTTGTCATGTTCACGTGTGACAGGGGAATTCCCAGGAGGGTTTTTATGTGAGAAGCAAGAAAAATACCACTGGTTGATTCAAGTTGATGTAGCTAAAATCTTTTTGAAATGATTGGTCCTCCCCATCCTTGTGATTAAACAAAGACTATGATCTGATGCAGATGTGATTAATTCCTAAAAGCCAAAGCATCTGTTTGTGCCACATTCTTGGTATTTTATAACCTGATAAGAAATGATCTTTTTATATTTGGCCTGTTGCGATAAACAATAAATCACATGAATAATAAATAAATTATAAATCACATGATAAATTAAAATTATCATTATCTTTATATAATTTTCATTTATCGGCTTTATCGTTTCTTCATGTCTCTCTCTTTCTACTGAAGACACTGGATGACAAAAAGCTCATCTCCGGTGGTCTTCACTGACCCCTCCCTTTCTCTTTTTTATTTTATTTAAAAACGATTTTAACCATCCAAAATCACATTTTTGGATCATTAAAAGCAGCTAAGCTGAGAAGCTAAGCTACGAGCTAAGCTAACAGGCCAACCTCGGGGGGGAAAAAACACTGTCTTGTCGTAGCTCAATTCACTGTTGAAACCCATGCCTTGGTGTAAAAAGTTATTTTTCTCCTCAAAAAGAAGCTAAGAGCTTGTTTATTTTTTATTAAAAGCTTTGTGTGACAAATGCTATGTTAAAGAGCTCATATCACACCGAACGTCCACCCATTTGAGAACATAAGAACAGGAAGGAGAGACAGCCCATGTCACGTCAAGGGGCCTCCCTCCCATTTTCTTAAACAGACACGCTGCTCTCTCTCTCACTATCCATCCTTCGGTTCAAACAGTTTTATACTGCCATCCAGTGGTCAAAAGAGGTAGTACACACTAAAAAAATTACAAACATTTATTCTTAAATTTGACAATACTAATTACTGTCAAATTTCAAACAATATTATCATTTATCGCAATAATTTCTGAGATAATTAATCGCCCAGCAAAATGTGTTATTGTGACAGGCCTACTTGATAATTTAACTAACTATAGATATCTACAAAATAGGTTTAATCTTACTTTGCTCTTTTCCAAAAGAAATACAATAAAAACAGCAATATAATTCTCCATGTAACTAAACAGAATGTGATTGTGCTGTTGTGTTGCTCATTATAGAAGGTGAATGTAATACAGGATGTTTTAATCCCATGTGTAACGCTGTTTGTTTTAACTCATCCTACAGTTGAGGTGAAGCTCAGACCAAAAGTTAATGCAGGTAAGCTCATACAAAGTATTTCTATTCTGTTTAATGAAGTTCTGCTTTTTTGAAGCCAATGCTCACAGCTACACAAAACAACAACATGCACCAAGCATATGCATACTGTGTATATAGTGTATATATATATATATATATATATATATATATATATATATATACTACAATCTCTCAAATGAGCAACTCTTGTTTTTATTGCTGTGATAAATGAATGCATTTGTTTTGGTTTTAAACCTAATTAACTCATAGGGCAGGCAGTTTAAAACAAACCTCAGCCGTGTTCGTTTTAACATCAAACACATGTACAGTAAATAACTTCTCGGGTTTACCACCAAATTGCTAAATTCATATTAGATCTCTATCCTATTAAACAACATTCTTGTAGACAGAATTTGTGTTTATATGAAAAATGTGCACGTCTTAACCTCATTTATCTTATTGCATATAACCTTATTGCAACTTTCTGAACAAATATGAGGAACAGATGTTCATTTCTGACTGTAAATTACTGTTCTCCTGGGAAGAATTTAAGCTGCGTATGTGGCTCGTACAGCTTTACCTCCCAAAATATTTTTGTTGCACTTTCATTAAAGACATCTTTCAAATAGATTATGTGTAATTTACTATCAAAATGAAGGGGCCATCGTCATATTTTTAACCTTGATGTTATTTTTCTTTCATGTTGCCACAGATATGAAGGAGATACATGTTTTTAGGGTTGTTAAGGTGGTCCCCATTGGTCAAGGACAAATATTTTCGCCCTTATGTCATGCAACAGAGAGAAAGCAGCTAAGAGAAAAGGAAGACTGTAAAGACTAAGGAGGGGTAAATATAATAGTGAGATTAAAGCAAAAAAAAAAGAAGAAAGGTTTAAGACAGAAGGTAAAGTTAGAATGAAAAACATGTAGCGTTCATGTTCTCATTTACTAAAAATGTTGCTTTTCTGAGTAAGCACCTTAATGTGTCTTGCTGTGAGGCGTTTTATTAAGACTAAAGAGAATAGCTCCATGGATAAAGGTGCCTCTGATGTTCTATCAGCTGTAAATCAATTCACCAATCACGCTTCACAAAGCTGTTATGTTTACAGTCACACCCAGGTAACTTTGGTGTTTTATAAGTCCCTCGGGTTTTCCCCGTGTGAATATGAAGTTAGGAAAGATATTGTTCCTGACAGATAATATCCTTGAATGCAAATCAAGTCTGGTTCACAGGATAACTGTTACTGCCTTTTCTGGTTGTGTTTCTGAGTCTGCTGAGAACGCATCCTAAGGGGATCCACAGGAGAAACTGAACTGAGCGGTGAAACATCGCTTGACGTTGTTACAGTTCAAGTAATAACTCAAATAAAACGTGGGAAGGAGGCTGTAGATGTTTTGAAGATTTGATTTCTATTGCACGTGATATTTATGTACAGTATTTATATTCTTTTAGATACTGGATTTGACTTAAATGATGCATTGGATGACGGGACTGAAGAAAAGAAACCACCAAGGCAAGGAAGGACCGGCCCCTTGAATGCAGGTCAGTAACGACCCTGTTGTCATTAAGCATTTTATTGTAGCCAAGAAGTTTAAAAAATGGGAAAAAGCCAAGTGTGTAGAAATACATGCAATACATACTTTAATTCTGACTAGATTAACAAGCTAACAACTAGTCCAACCAGAGCCAGGACCAAAGTGGATTGCTGTACCCTAAAACCACTTCAGTCTCAAATGTTTCACAGTGGTTCCTCCAGATTCTTTTATAAACCTTTACACAGTAGTCGGGTTTGAATTGTCTGGTTATTTCTCCAGAAATATTTGGATATTCCTGCTCAAAGTCCTCAAGTTCAAGTCTCTTTATTGTCATTTAGATCGCATGTGGTACATGAGGTGGAATGAAATTTGAGTACTCAAGGTCCCAGTTACACCCATATAAAGTATAAAAAGAAACAGTATACAGTATGAGGATCTAAGATACTGTATATTCTGATATAGATGAATGCTACAATACACTAAAAGCTCTAAGATATACGCTAAACACTAATAATGTAAAAATAATATGGTGTATTGAACAGTAGCCTGAACATTTCATTTCATTTTTCATTCATTTATTGATTCATTCATTTTATAATAAAATACACAAAATATAATAATTTAACACACAGATAACAAGAACATTTAAATATAAAATGAAAGGTGGCAGATGAAGAAAAAATCTTATTACAGTATATCTGCCCCTTATTTTCTAACAAACAATTCAAACAAACATTTTCATTAAATACTAAAAAAAAAACATATAACTCATTAACTCCCTTAATCACAAGAATTACTATTTAAACTCGTGTCTTCGTTAAACATATTTCCTTAACAATTTATCCTTGATCTTTCTTTTAAATATAGGTATTGATTTAGCTTCTTTAATGTCAGTTTCCTCTTCGTTCCATAACCTAACTCCCTGAACTATTGCAGTCCTTCCTTTCAAACTAGTCCTATACCTAGGTTTAACAAACATATGAGTTCCCTTGAGAATTATAACAACTCAATCGTTTAACAAAATACATCTGAACATTCAAAGGCAACACATTATGATGAGCTCTATACATCATTAACAAAATATTATAATCCACCAGATCGTAAAACTTCAGTAATTTAATCTGATAAAATAACATGAGTCTGTGGTGAGCAGATGGGTATGAATGAATACAGCAGCATGAGATAGATAGTCAGCAACATGAGATCAGCAGCATGAGATCAGCAGCATGAGATCAGCATCATGGGTAATCAGCAGCACAGATAAGTCACATATCAGCTGTTAAAGTGGTATTACAGTGATTTTATTTCTTACAGTGATTTATCTTGGTTAGATAGTCATGAGTCTAACAATCTCAAGGTAGAAGCTGTTCCTCAGTCTAGTGGTTCTACACTTAATGCTCATCAACCTCCTGTCTGAGGGGAGTGGGGCAAAAAGTGTGTGTGCTGGGTGAGTGGTGTCCTTCATGATGCAGGTGGCTCTCTTCCTGCATCTGGAGGTGTAGATGTCTGTGATGGTGGGGAGACTGACTCCAACAGACTTCTGTGCAGCCTTCACCACTCTCTGCAGAGCTTTTCTTTCTGCAGCTGTGCAGCCTCCATGCCACACGTTGATGCTGGAGCACAGAATGCTCTCCACTGCACACCTGTAGAAGGAGATTGTGAGGTTGACCTTGAAATTGTAGTTGTCTGCCATGGCTTTTCTTATTGCAAATGACCATAACATTTAATGGCAATTTATCGCAAAACTGACGACAATGTGAAGACACAAAATAGCTCTTGCATTAACTTTTGAAAATGGAGTTGATTTACGATGACAGAAATCCACCTTTGTCTTGACCCCCTCAACATTTAACTCGTGAGCCTTGTTCAAATTTTCCAACCTGAGGCTGTTGAAAAAAAAAAAAGTTCCGAAACAGGTAAGATAATAACTGTTCATAAACTTTTGAGAAAAACTTGCTTCAAAGGCCTGACCCTTTAATCATGAGTCACAAAGCAGTTTGCCATCTGTTCAGCAACAAGGTGTTTTGTTTTGTGATTACTCTTTCGCTGCCCATGTGAAACCTGACTCCTGCTAATCGCTGGAATCACGGCTTTGTTCTCTGAAAGTGCTCTTCCTCAACAGCTTGGTCAAGTTGAAGCAGGTTGGCAGCAGCAGTGATGTCAAGAGCAAATACAGACAAGCAACAAGGAAAAGGATAGCAGGGTTGCTGGTGCACAGATCAGATGTCAGCGCAGCGATCACCATGCTGAGTTTATGGCGTCTGATATTTTATCACCATATATTAACAATGCATTGCTGTGAGGGTAAAGAAGTAACACTAGCTGATCGTGTTTCTCTGTTTGCGTGAGTCTACTTGGCTTGACATCTGTGTGCGAACCACAAACTTAGCTTTACGTCAATATTTCACACTGTTCGAAGGAGATATTTAACATTGGGGTCTGGTTTCAAGTTAAAAATCGCAGCCAGGCTAAAAAGAAAAGCACACAAACAACTGCGTCAAGCATGGACTTGTGTTTCTCTGCCAAAACCTTGTAATGCCTCTAAAAAAATAAACTACCATAAAGAGATTAAAGTTAATCCCCCCTCCCTTTTTTCTCCTTCAACCATCTTTGTTAAATCTTTCCAGGTGATTATCAGGCCATTTGAGTAACGGTTTTTCTCTGTGTTGAAACTCTTTTTTTTTTTTTTTGTCTTTACTTTCAGAATCTGTTATTGACAACTCAGAGAGAAGTAAGTATTGTTTGCGTCCACAAATCAAACAATGCATTATTACAAATCGTATCAAAACATTTCCCATTCACATCACAGTCAATTACTGCACTGTGCAGCGAGGCAAACTTGCTGGAACACACAGGATATTACTGGCATGTCTTTATCGTAGCCAACAGGATACAAGAACCAGAACCAAAATATATTCTCTGTTGTTTGAAACAGATAAACTTTCTGATATGTCATATTAAACTTATTGGATATACCTTGTGTCTGTTCCTGCACTAATGCAGTTTGTATGAAAGGACCCTGTAGGTAAAATGCCTCACACGATGATTTGCATGACTCCAATGGTGCTTTTTGCATAAACTAATATGTTGTGAAATGCGTAATTCAATGTTATATGTTAATTTTGTTTGTGCTTTCCGTTTTCAATCACAGACGATCCTTCATCCCAAGGTGAGTTATCATCTTCTGTTTTCTTTCTTTTTTTTATTGTTTGCTCTATTATCTCCCTCTTGCCCTACCCCAAACACACCTGCAGCATAATATTCGTCCCACTGTTTTGTGTCCCTCTGCAGGTGTTTGTCCTACGCAGAGGTCGCGCTAGACTTGTTCGTTGTCGGTCGTTTTGACAGACAGGGTTAAAAAATATCCGGTCAAAATTAATTTTAATCAGTCATTTAATTAATCAGTCATTTAATTTTCGCTCAGTGTAGGGCGGATTACTTGTTTGTCCATCGTCCTCCACTGCATCACTCCCTCTTTTTTCACCTCTTTCTTCAACACGATCACAGTTATTGGGCTTTTTGAAGAAACTTCGTACGCTAAGCTGCCTTGATATTTTTTTCAAATGTAGTCAACAACGTCATGTATTTTCTTCTTTTTCTTCTCCCTTTGGTTTATTGGGGCAAAAGCCGTAATGTGCAATTACCGCCACCTACCGGACTGGGGTGTGAAGTTCATGAACCGGTTGGTAGAGAGTGCATGCGCGTAGCCAGGGGGGGGTTCGCGGGGTTCGAACGAACCGCCCACTTTGCCTATGAAATCCCGCCTAGGAATTTTACGAGGGGCAGTTTGTTTAAAGGAAAAGTGGACCTTGAAAGAGCAACACGCCTCTGTGGTTCACTGGAAACGCGTCGGGTTGCCGCTCTAAACCTTTTCTCGACTCGGGTTCAATCCTCACTTGGTTGAACTTATTTTACGTTTGTCTTTTATTGGATAAAAAAAAGGGAGTTAATATGCCTGTGGTTAACACAAACTCCTTTTTTTATCCAATAAAAGACAAACGTAAAATAAGTTCAACCAAGTGAGGTTCGAACCCGAGTCGAGAAAAGGTTTGGAGCGGCAACCCAACGCGTTTCCAGTGAACCACCGAGGCGTGTTGCTCTTTCAAGGTCCACTTTTCCTTTGAACAAACTGCCCCTCATAAAATCCTGGCTACACCCGTGGAGTGGATGTTAATCTGTCAAACGACAGATGATGTTTTGATTTCTCCATCATCACGTAAAACAACCAGTCAAATACGGAAAATATTCGGTTAACGCGACCTCTGGTCCTACGTGACATTTTCAAAACCTTCTTTTAAATTGTGCTTTGAGCATACAGTAATTGCGTAATTGCGGCAAATACTTCGGGGTTAAAGTACAAGAAGCTGTGAAAATGTTTCAACAAGTGACCCAACCAGTGTCAAAGTCATTTAAACTTCTCATTATGAAAGAATAAAAAGACTAATAATGATTTGAAGGCATTAAAGAGCTGTATACACACCCTTTTCAGTGCCTATTTCTGTCACGTTCTTTTCCTTTGACTTAGGCGCTCTGTGTTTGTGAACATGTATGTTCATGCCCACGTGCACTTCCTTTTACTGACTCGTGCTCTCGTTTCATTCCACCTAATTTCATTGACTCAAACGCTTACGGTATTAATCCTCTGACTCATGTGTCTCCTTTTGTTTTTCCCACCTTTTCCTGTCTTTAGGTTGACTTTAATTATTTTTCAAGTGTGTGCTTTTGTGCCCGAAAGTCAACGACCCCCGTCCCTTTCCTCTGCGTTTCACCTTTCACGTCGTCATGCCTTGCCTTTATTACTCTGTGTTGACTGAAACTCCTCCAAGCACATAAAGGGGCCTTGTTTTTAAGATGGAAATACAGCTGACCTTCAATCTGCTGTCGAGCAGCAATGCAGGGCACATTCCTTACATCTGATAGATGGTGTGTTAAATTGTAGTTACATACCAGTAAGTTTGATCTTTATCTCTCAATGATATATGTATAGACTCTAAACAGCCCGTTTATGATATTAAGCAGAAATCCAAAGAATTTTTTTGTCTTGAACATTTTAGCTGTATTTTGATCAGTGTTTTCACTGTCCATGTAATGATCATGAAAACCATTGAGACTGGTGTTGCCATGGTAACTCGGGTGCAGGCGCAGGAAGATTTCCTTGAATGCTTTTAAGAGCCTAAATTTGATGATAGACAAATGGAAAGGTACGAGGTGCATCCTGCTCAAACACAAGCACGCAGCAACATGAGCACCTTTGGTCTCATCGTCGCTGAAATGATGCAGATTCTTTAAAGGTTCAGTATGCAGTTTCTGTAGAACTGCAGCAGTTAGAAATATTTTCAACAGGCAAAGCATTCTGATCCCTCCCCCTCAGAGCCATATGTGGCTCTGCCCCCTTGTGGTCTGTTGAATTTCAAATTCAAGCTCTGTTTTTATTGGCTGATTCAAATTCAAGCTCTGTTTTTATTGGCTGGTTACAAACTCTGTTTTTATTGGCTGGAAAATGGCGGGTCACCTTTTCTTTTTAGAAATGCTTATTTACCACCTGGAGAAGCAAGGGGACAATATTTTTTTTTATTTTTTTTCAGAGATTACCTGGCTAACATCAGTCTGTCAGGAGGTAGTGACAGAGTGAAGAAATATGTTCATAAAAAAAGCTACATACTGCAGCTTTAA
>JBBPBX010014272.1:4318-15702 GCA_038048925.1 Garcialebias charrua
TACTTGTTAATTAAATAATTTGTATCATAAACAGTGAGGTAGGAAAGCACCAGTGTAAAACTGCTAGCCTGTTATCATAGAACCTCTTAACACACCAGTGTCAAAATGCAATTAAGGGAATTTTTTAGATTTTGTCTAGCAATTGTTTTTGTTTTTTTTGTGCATCTAAAATGCATGCGATTGAAATAATCAATCATCATCTCAACTCAACTTACCATGCTCTTAAATCCCATCTATACTACTATGGATAGTTTTAATCTTGGGATTCAATACCCTGGACTTGGGATCTTTCAGTGTGGAGTTTGCATGTTATTCTTGTGCTTCCTTGGGTCACCACTGCGTGCACATTTTAAAACCTCCATGCAGTCTTGATAATAATGTAGCCTGGCCAAGACAACTCTTGATTATCATCCGAACCTCTCCTGCCCAACGTCCGGTGCGCGCGGTCAATCAGCGGCAACTTGCCAAACTACAGCGCCTCCGTTAGCATCTTAGCTATTGCTGTAGGGGTGCATGACTCAGGAGATTAAGGAACTCCAATGATCCTAATATTGTTTCGCCTCACATTCCCTTTCATGGATTCAAACCTTTTTCTCAGCCCATCAACTTTGTTTTTCAATTCTACCACTGTTCTACACAGAGCCTCCACCGCATCTGAGCATATAGACTGCCCACTTTTAGCCTCTTTTACACTTAAGGCCTAGTTATACTCGCGCTTTGGTCCGCAGGCTGGAGCGCACTGAGCCATGCGGCTTCATGCGTTTACAGTGTCGCCGCTGTGTTTATGGTTGACGCACTGCGGCGCATGGCAAAGTGCTGTTCTTTTATGGACGAGCAGGTGGCAGTACCCTCTAAAACCTGTGCATATGTTGCAAGAAAGGGTGTAGAAGAAGAAATTACCATAGAAGAAGAACTGTTTGAAATCACACAACAACAAAAAAAAAGGCTTCCACTCGTGTGCTGAACTGTTGTCTTTATTAGAGGAGCAAATCATAATAGAACAACAACAGTTATTGTGTCTTGCGGTTTTAATGCATGGAGCGGAGGAGGAAGCGATCACGTGACTTTTGGCACAAAAAAAACAAACAAAAGAAAAGTCCAGATGAAGAAGGAGAATTTAATACATTTGTGTCACATACAAAACATTCCTCCATGCGTCGCGACGCCGTCTCCACGACCACAGCGGCGCAGACAGCTGCAGGCTCCGGCGTGAAGACCGTGAAGTCTGTCGGTGAGGTCCCCACCCTTCAATCAATTCAGTAGCGCCCACGGCGCGCGCACTAGGCTTGCGGAGTTTCAAAAATTCGGAGGTGCGCGACACGCGCCAAACCGACGCGCAGGGCCTACGCGCGGGGACGGTGATATTGCGTCACTTTTGGCGCGCAAACCCTTGCGCGCTGTGCGCACCCTCGTGCGCTGCGCGACACGTCGAGTATAAATCTAGCTTAAGCCTCACTTGGTCAAACTGCTCTGAGGCTGTGGTACTATTAGCATCCTCCTCCCTGACCGCCTGGAGTTTGCTCTTAATAAAGTTAAAAACATCTGTCAGAGCCGCTTTCATTTCATTCCAAATTATTGCTGTGACTTCAGATTTAATTGAAACTAGAGCCAACTCAACTGCCTCTCCAGAGCCTGGCGCAGCACTGTGGTCTGAGGCTGCAACCGTGCCAGCAGGCCTAGTGGGCATAGACCCAGCCGTTTTTTTGTTTGTTTGTTTGATTTTTTGGAGGTCATATTACAGCTCCATTGAATCTATTCTGAAACGGCGCCGATCTCAGAGGAAGAAAATCTAAAGCGGAGGTGGCGAAAATAAAATGATAAAAGGCAGCTTTTCAAGCAGGGCTGATGGGAGCCTGGCAGAATGCTGCTTAACGCCCAGCGGCCATCTTGTGCCCCAACCTGTCGGGCTCTAGTTTAAAATAACAGGTTAAGGAGGGAATGGAACAAAGCTGCTAGTTCAAGTAGCTTTATTATCCCCGAGGGGCAATTAGTTTCACAGTCAGTAGATGTGTACGGTACATATACACACACATGCACATACACACATATACACATATATACATACACATACATATATATTAGGGGTGTAACGGTACGATAAAATCACATTTCGGTTCGGTTCAACTACAAGGAGGGCTCGGTTCGGTTTATTTTCGGTTTATTTTCGGTACAATTTTTTTTTTTTTTTTTTTACAAAATAAAGACTTACAAAATGTTTATTTTGAAAATATGCCAAAAATATGTTTGTATTGTATTGTAGTAATAAATAAAAGTGACCCATTTGGATGATATTTTAAATAAACAGCACTCTACAATAAATAAACTATATGAACAATAATACAAATCTTAATAAATACAATAACAGTCAGAACCAGAACAATAAGCAGCAACAGACTGTTTACAATCTAACTAATCAAGTTTTTGTCCAGTAGCAGCAGTGTGGCTGTATTTGTCCTCATTACTGTACTCACAACTTCTTCTTGGTGGGACAGGTCCTGGAAAAGTTCAGAGTTCAGTTCAGTCATCACACACTTCTTAGCTGCAGGTGGATTTCCCTGAAGTGGAAGTAGAGAGCAGCTACCTCTGTCACAGACTGGAAATAAAAAACAAAAGAGGTAAAAAAAAAAAACAAGTTAATAAGATTATGATTTTAAATTTAAAAAAGATTATTTAGATAATAATAATAAAAGAGCAATACCTCTTGAACGGTTGAATCACTCTTCATCCTTAAACCAGGGCTTTAATCTGGTCCAGGGCTTGTTGTTGACAACATCAGTTAGTTTTTTCATAAAGAGCTGAACTTTTTGAAGTGTTGACGTGATGAATGTCTCATAGCGACGCTTAGTAACTTTAAAGCCTGCGCATATAACAACGTTCAGAAAGATTCAGAGATTTAAAAACTCATACAGCTTGTGTTATTGCTCTGGACCGCTCTGATTACCTGATGAAGTAGTTTTATTGCAGCTGCTGTTGTTAGCGCTGTTTGTAACAAACTGCTGTTTCTTCGGTCACATTCCGATGACGTAGTTTCAAGCGCGTTCACGTTAGACGTGTTGCTGCAGAGTCTTCATGAAACAAAGTCCACACAAGCTGCGCGTGCGCTCATCTTTTAACAAGAAAGCTATAACGTGCACAAACAGGAGACCGCACGAGATGCTAACGGCTAAATGCTGCGCGTGCTGCGCGATAATAGCTCCGTGCTGAAACGCGCCCAGGATGCTGTTATTGCTAGTATCACTCAGCCCTCTGTGAATAGCAAACAACCATCAGGGTGCTAACGATCCATCCATGGCTGATGGCCCTCCTTGATCATGTGAGCAGCTGGTTTCGGCTGTCATCAGCCAACTGGTTGATCCACTGTGAGAGGGTGCTATTTATAAGACTGAGCTGAATACAGCAGCTCAGACTGAGGAAGTCTTTCGGACGAAAGACGAAACGTTTCTGCAATTTTTTTGTTTTGTTTTGTTTTTTGAATGTCCAGAGGACCAGACTTAGCTTTTTTAGATTAGTTTAGCAGTATTTTTTTGAACATGCTCAGAATATGCTGGTGAAGATTCTCAGTCATCCAGGACATGATCAAATCAAAAAAGGCGTTCAATACAGAAACAACTGGACTTTATTTGTAACAGAAGACGTTTCGCTTCTCATCCGAGTAGCTTTCTCAATTTGAACATGCTCAGAAATTAGGCAACAAGATCCTGACTCGAGTGAAGAAAATAAAAACACCATGAATGATTTGAGACATTTTGGAGACACAACTACTGGTAGTCACTTTCTGTTTCAGTCACTTGAGAAGCTGGCTTTGGGCTTAAGTCAGTGGAAGCTTAACAGATAAAATGATAGGTCACCAAGCTTTACTACTGTTTTTTTTTTTTCTGGAAAGTTCTGGCTTCAGACGAGCAAACTTCATTTGTGCAACATATGTACTTAGTGATTACAAACATGTAAGGTTTGAATTTTCTGTTGCAGGCCAGCAAGTGTCCTGAAGGAACCAAACCGATGCTTGTGTTTGCAGGAGAAGCTTTTGATACAGACAACGAGTACAAGCGGATGAAGAGCCTGCTTATAGGTACACATTCACAATACAGTCCGAGTACAGGGGTTTATGACATGTAGTCATTCTTCTAATAACAGATCACGGATCTTGTCCCTGTGTCTTAGACTTTTTCAGAGGTCCCACTGTGTCTGCAGTGCGTCTCGCAGGTTTGGAGCATGTCCTGCACTTCACTGCCCTGGAAGGAAAGATCTATCTGCGCAGCTATAGGCATGGAAACTAAAACTCCTTTTAGAGAGATTCAGATGGTTAGCGTTTAGTTTACAGAAGGCACCTTCATGTTTGTTTTATCTACAATAGAATTGTGTTGGATGTATTACAGGTGTCTGTTGAAGAAGTCTGGCTGCCGCACACCAAGGATCGAGCTGGAAGAGATCGGGCCATCCTTTGACTTTGTCATGAGAAGAACCCACCTGGCATCAGATGACTTGTATAAGCTGGCTCATAAACAGCCCAAAGCCCTGAAGGTAAAGAACTTGCATGTCAGCCTCCCTTGGTGGGACTCAGGGATCTTTTTCAGATTCACATGTTGCTGTTTGATCTGAGTAGAGCAACAAGTTTATTGGCATAGGAAAACAATGGATGAATACAATATTTCAATCGGAAGCCATTCAACTATCTTTAAAAATAATCAAAGCAATAGTTCAAAGATACAGTTGTTTGAGTTTCTCTGTCAGTGAAAGAATAATAAAACACACAGTGAGTAAATTAAGTATTTGAACACCCTGCAACTTTCCAAGTTCTCCCACTTAGAAATCATGGAGGGGTCTGAAATTTTCATCTTAGGTGCATTTCCACTGTGTGAGATATAATCTAAAAAATATATATATACGGAAATCACAATGTATGATTTAATTTATTTGTGTGTTACTGCTGCAAATAAGTATTTGAACACCTGCCAATCAGCAACATGTAAGATCTCACCTCGTGGTGCATCAATGATCCTAAGAAAGGTGAGGAATCAGTCCAGAACTACACAGGAGCTGGTCACTGACCTGAAGAGAGCTGGCACCACTGTTTCCATGGTTACTGTGGATAAAACACCAAGACGTCATAGTTTAAAATCATGCATGGCACGGAAGGTTCTCCTGCTTAAATCAGAACGCGTCCTGACCTGTCTTAAGTTTACCCATGACCATTTGGATGATCCAGAGGAGTCATGGGAGAAAGTTCTGTGGTCAGATGAGACCATAATAGAACTTTTGGTCTTGATTCCACTCACCGTGTTTGGAGGACGAAGAATGATGAGTACAATCCCAAAAACACCATCCCTACTGTGAAGCATGGGGGTGGAAGCATCATGCTTTGGGGTGTTTTTCTGCACATGGGACTGGACGACTGCTCTGTATTAAGGAGAGGATGACCGGGGTCATGTATTGTGAGATGTTGGGGAACGACCTCCTTCCCTCAGAGCATTGAAGATGGGTCATGGCTGGGTCTTCCAACATGACAATGACCTGAAGCACACCGCAGGAGAACCAAGGAGTGGTTCTGTAAGAACCAGATGAAGGTTCTGGAGTGGACTAGCCAGCCTCTAGACATAAACTCTATAGAAAATCTTTGGAGGGAGCTCTAACTCTGTGTTTCAACAGCCCAGAAACCTGGTTGATCCAGAGAAGATGTGTGTGGAGGAACAGAACAAACTCCTGCTGCTGCTGCAGTTTGTGCACACCTGGTGGAAACTACAGGAAATGTTTGACCTCTGTTTTTACAAACAAAAACTACTGTACCATATATTAACATTGATTTTCACTGGTGTTCAAATACTTATTTGCAGCAGTAACACACAAATAAATTATTTAAAAAATCATACATTGCATTTCCTGATTTTTTTTTTAGCCATGTTAGTAGTTTGAGTCTAACTGATTGTGTGGGGTGGACAGGTGTCTTTATGCAACTAACAACCTCAAGCAGGTGCTTGTACTTTAAAATAATAAGTGGAGTGGAGGTGGACTTTTTAGAGGTGGACTAACAGGTCTTTCTTTGAGGGCCAGAATTGTTGCTGATTGGCAGGTGTTCAAATACTTATTTGCAGCAGTAACACACACAAAAAAAAATCATACAGTATGATTTCCGGATTTTTTTAAAATTAAGATTGTCTCTCACAGTGGACATGCACCTAAGATGAAAATGTCAGACCCCTCCATGATTTCTAAGTGGGAGACCTTGCAAAGTTGCAGGGTGGTCAAATACTTATTTTCCTCACTGTACGGTATATTTAAAATTTTGTTTATATTTTAAAAACTATACACACCTGCTTTCATCCTTAAGTCAGCTTCTTTCTTGTTTTGACAAAATTAACCTCAAAACTGCATTTTTTTCCTGCCACTGCTACAGCCAAAGAAGAAGAAGAATATTTCCCATGATGCCTTTGGTACCATGTTTGGACGGGTGCACATGCAAAAGCAGGATTTGTCGAAGCTGCAAACACGGAAGATGAAGGGCCTGAGGAAGAGGAAGGCAGAGGTGGATGCTGACGAGCATAGGCAAGACCCAAAAGAGGCAAAAATGAAGAAGTGAAGCTGAGAGGACAGACTGATGGACCTCACTTTAATTCTCAATGTGTCCTTTCTGCATTTTTGATCTCAACCTGTGAGCAGTTTCCAGGCCTGTGGATGTCCTATATGACCTTCACATTGTTCCAAATGTGTAGATTTAAAAACCAGCAAGTTTAAAGTCAACTTTTGTTATGATAATGTTATGTATTCAAAATTAACAAGTTACATTTTTATCAAGTTATTTTTCATTTTCTAAGAATATAATTTCACTAAACAGAACTTCACTCTAAAATGAATAAAACCCTCCAAACCTTTGTTGGCTTTTTATAGTTACTTTTCATTCAACCTTATTTAGACAAGTTGATCCCATTGAGCCTTGGGACTCATTTACAAGAGACCTGATTTCAACAAAGAACGATGACAACAGCGACAACAATAGACAATCATAAGGAAGGCATACAGATTTTTTTATTTGTATTTATTTTTTTATACTTGCTTGCATGTAGTTGTTATAAACCAGAACTTTTGGGCTGTACCCCTTTAAGGAGGTTGTTCAGTCTAACAAAGGGCCAAAGAGTGTTTAAATGCATAAAGGTTGTAAAACATCCAATCATTATAAGAAAGTTCATGCTCAGTCATCCAGGTACCAAATCCAATCATTCTGTCGGGTCATCTGGAACGTTTCTTTTTTTATTATAGAAACGTTTCACCCTCCATCCAGAGGGCATCATCAAGCATTAACTTTCTTGACTTGAACCACTGTGGCTGCCTGCCTGGGAGGAGTCGACGGGACAGGACGGCCCCCTGAAACCATCTTGGCTCCAGCAAACTGGTTGGTCCATTTAAGGTGTTTACTGCTTGATGGGGAAACAGTTTGCTGCAACTCCTCTGACTGATGAAGCCCTCTGGATGGAGGGTGAAACATTTCTATAAAAAAAAAAAGAAACTGTCCAGATGACCCAACTGAGAATTATTGGATCCAATCATTATCTTTACCCACTTGCTGGTGCCCATATTCAGCAGTCATTGTGCGAGAGGCGGGTGACATCCTGGACAGGTTTCCAGTTCATCACAGGGACATAAGAGACAAACAACCATTCTCACCTAGGGACAATTTAGAGTTACCAATCAGCCTAACATGCATGTTTTTGGTCTGTGGGAGGAAACTGGAGGAAACCCACACATGCACGGAGAAAACAAACCACCCAGAAAGGCCCTCGTTTGGTCCGGTGACCTCGCTGAGAGACGGTTCTACCAGTTGAGCCACCATGCTGCTGGTGGTAAAATAGTCATGGGGAAAAAAGTTCCTTATATGTAAAACAATAAGAGGGTCAATATTCTTAATGGTGGGAAAACAAAGTTCACCCTCTTTCAAAGTCAACTTTATTGTCAGAACTGCAATATGTACAGGACATACACAGGATTGAAATTGCTTTTCTCTCAGTCCCTCGGTGCAACAGTAACCATTTAAACACTAAAACACTAAAACATTTAATAAACATAAGCATAAAATAGTAAAAGTGTAACACTGTCCTGAGTTTTTGCATAGTAGTATAAAAGTATGAAAATTTACACCAACACTAAAACACGAAACATTTAATGAATGTTTTTTGTTTTTTTTTCAGTTATAATGTCTAACATATGACATAATCTAAAATGACAAGTCTTACCTCAAGTTCAGTTTGATCCAGTTTACATAGCACCAATTAAATTCATAGCACTAAATGAAATAATAATAAAATGTCCAATTTTGTCCAAAAGAGATCTGGGTTCAAATCCAATTAAACTGAAATGCCAAGCTGTCAAAAATGATCTTAGGCCAGCAGATTAGTCTTCACAATCCCACACCCTGAGTAGCTCATTGACATTGGAAAAGAACAACACCTGTAACAGACAGTAGTGGTTTCTGATATGGGCGAAATAGGCAGCAGCCCAGGACGGTATCAAGGGTGGTACGAGTGTCCACCCTCAAAATAATAAAACGCATTATTTCTTTTCGCCCGTTTAGCGCTTGCATCATATAGACATAAATACTGTGGCCTACATACGGTTTCCTATCACCAAGGGAAGTGGACGCCCTCCACCAGGTGCAGTAGGCTACATGTAGCTGTCCAGTTGGAGGCTGTTTCCTTACACAGTTACAGTGGCGGGCTGCATTTCACATATGTTATGAGCTGGGAGCACCCACAGCACTGCTAACATACCCACTACTGAAGGCACTAGGCCTCCAGTAGTGCTCCGTCTGAATCAATCCAACCATCAATAACTATTTTCCCCATATTTTTAGACCAATTTTTGGCTGATATATGACCGTTTCCAATCATTCTGATGGGGGTTGGGGGGTGGAGCAGTACCACTTTCGGCCACTAGGGGCGATAAAGGACCCTCTAGGCTTTTGACGACCAGTGTACCTGAATGTGTACGGATATTTTAGAGCAAAAAAAGTCCTGCTGGATGGACAGCGTGTGCACGCACATCATGCTGTAGTTTAAAGATCAAATTAAAGTGTTTAACTCCATTCCTGCATCATCCTGGGAGGCTTGACCAAGCTTCAAAGCAGCTCTGCGCCGTGAGCAACAGCTTCACGGCTACAGGACAGATGCACGTGACATTCCAGCACAGTGGTCCCCAAACTACGGCCCGCGGGCCGCATCCGGCCCGCCCCCACATTTGGTCCGGCCCCCAGAACAATAGTAAAAAAAAAAAAAAAATTTTTTTTTTTTTTTTTTTACAAATGAATACATGTACAGTACTGTACGGTCACCAAGTACTTAGCATATCCTAACACAGTTTTTAAAGATGAAGGAGTAAGTTGAATTGTCTCCCTTTCACATAAATATTATTTTCACACAGAGTGGGAGGAGGAGTATTTTTTTGTTTATTCTAATTCAAAGTCTATTTGCCTCATCTGTAATTCGAGTATCACCTGGCGTGGATGGAGAGTTCTGGAGTCTGCTCTCAGAAGAAAAGTATCCTTACATCCGAAGATGTGCTTTGAACTTAACAGCACTTTTTGGATCTACCTACCTGTGTGAGTCTGCTTTTTCACACATGAAAATCATCAAGTCCAAAAACAGATCCACAATGACTGATGATCATCTGGAGACCTGCCTGCACCTCGCAACTTATGAGACCCTGGCCTCCTCCTCTCAGTGTCAGAAGTGCCACTAAGGTAGAGACACATTTATTTTATACAGCTTGCACCAGATGACACCATCCTGCTGCACAGAGCAGCTGCCTAGTTTTGATATTTAGGTTTTATTGAGGTTTGAAATAGTTGTTGGAGATTTGTAAATCTGCACCTTTGTAAGTCACTTTTTGTAAATAGTTAGTGTAAATGAGGGAGTTTTATATTGTTCAGTTCATTGTTTATTCGTTTCTTTAAAAAATATGGTGTGCTTTTCAAATATTGCGTCATTTTACTTTGATAAAATACTTTAATTAAATAAAACTAGCAACACATTACGTTCTGTTTTATTTACTTTAAAGAAGTGAGGAGTAGGGAGATGAAAAATTTTGTTTTTTGATACTGAGACTGGACGAGTAGCTCTCGGCAAACTGCCGACTTCAAAAGTAACTCTTGGTTCAAAAAAGGTTGGGCACCCCTGATTTAGGCACTCCTGCAATCGTCACACTTTTTCCTGTTAAAAACTGACTCCGGCCCCCCACCAGAGAAGGGAAAAGTTATGTGGCCCTCACAGGAAAAAGTTTGGGGACCACTGTTCCAGCAGGTCTCCGGACGGACGGACGGACGGACGGATAAAGCGTGGATCTCAGTCAGTAAAGAATCCATCTGTCTGGGTTCAGGAAGGCAGGATGTTTGCTGGATGACGTGGAGGAGGCAATGCTCTGAGCTGTTGGCAGAATTACCAAACTGTACACATTACCAAACTGTATTGATACTGTGTCGATACTGTGTCGATACTGTGTCACTGCATACTGACACCTACTGGAACTTAAAAGACCCCTACAGGCAATGTAGTTGACAGACTCAACTGACACTCATTTGATGACCTACTAGATACAATAATTCAAGTCATTGTATTTTATATTGTATTATTTTCATTTAAATTTAAAATATCTTTAATATTTTTAGATACAGTCAATAAATAATGTGAACATGTATCATAACGTGAAATATAGGTGAATGTGTTGTGGACAAGGATGCTTGTGGACTGGGATTATTTTTGTTTTTTAACAAAATTTTATTCTAAAAAATAAGCTTGGCTGGCAGTCCTTCAGGATTAAATTCAGCAGAGCCTCATCCAGCATCTGCTTCCTGGAAGCTTGATGGTTAGTAATGAGATAAAGAATAAATTAATAGGATAGAATTACTTATCAATAAAGCAACTGTGAGTTAGTTGTAGAATGGCTGAGTTTACCCTGGATGTATGTGAGACTTCATTCTCATGTCACACACATTTAGCACATTTCTAAATTCAATGTATGTTTTTATATATATACCGTAATGCCTATAGAAGTCTGTCTTATCCTGATGGTTTTGAACTGTCAACATCTATTTATTGCGATTGTAGTTTTCTTTATTTTTGAAAAATGCAAATGCTTATTGTCAATTACGTGTGCTGCTGACCACTTGACCAGGTCACCTTTGTAAAAGAGATCTCAATCTCAATGGGCTCTACATGGTAAAATAAAGGTGATTGATTGATTGATTGATGTGCTTCTTGTAGGTCCGGTGGTTGCTGGAGTTGTTGGTACCACCATGCCTCGCTACTGTCTTTTTGGTGATACAGTGAACACAGCATCTCGCATGGAAAGTAACAGCTTACGTGAGTTATGGCTTTTGCAGATGATGCTCCTGGTTTTCAAGA